>JAOTOM010001234.1:0-62563 GCA_034440615.1 Ashinkailepas kermadecensis
CTTTGCTGTGGCGTCTACGCCTCCTCTCCATGTCGCGTGATGACTCATCCTGATCACGTTGTCCGGATCCCAACTCTTCTCCACCAGAGTTGGTGACAAATTATATAATTCGATACGTCATTAGCATAAGGTACCAAACGAGCATTAGGCATGTAGGATCAGGGTTGGATTTGAACTTTGTAATTTCGGATGTGGAGGGCATCAAATATGGAGAGGATATTTTTCTTCAAACATGTAGAAGAATCTTAGCTTGCACTTCTTAATGAATGTTGAACACTTTATAACAGTGCAGATCATCGTCAAACAACACCATTCAACCCCTAAATGATAAAAATAAGAGGATAATTTTGAGGAGAGGGTAATTGTGCTTGAAGTCGTAGATCCAACCTCAATCTTATGTCTCCTACCTTCTGGTATGGAATGGCCAAACGTGACCTCAAATATCATGGCTTCAGCATTTACTGAAGGCCTGGTGCCCAGGAGATCCTCCAGGAGGTCTTGGTGGAGCATTGGCTCTAGTGCCCCACCACCTGATGCAGCGAGTCTCTAGCGGCTCTGGTTGAATCTCGACCGCAAGTTTTTCAGTTTGACCTTGCACTGGTCTGCAGTCCTTTCCACGCGTCTATCTGTTAATCGCGTCGACAGGTCACTGTACAGTGTACACCTGCAACAGATTAATGAAAATGACTGGATAAGTTTTGTACCACAGGGACATGAACAATAGCTGCCTGCTGTAGAAGTGTTCATCATTGTACCATTAAAACAAGCATGGCACAATCTATGCTTATACAGTGGCAACAGTTGTCCAACATATGCACCAAAATGGACATTATTGACAATTCTTAGAACAAAATAGACCAGACAGGGGCACATATTAGCTGAAGCCTATGAGTTGTCCCAACTTTCAACTGAAGTTCCTCACAAACAGGCTGCTTCCTTCCACGGGCTCAGCCGCCCGGACAGTATAGTCAGATGACAACAAGACAGATAGTCTCCCCTTCCATGAACAGGTCAGTCAAATGACATATGACGTAGCATATGATGACATATGGCCTGGGTCAGGTCATTGACGCATGCAAAACATATAGCAGTCTTCTTCAGCTTCTTGGGACAAGCTTGTACAAGGTTGTTGTGTTGCCTCAGAGTACCCACACAGGGTTGATGGTGGTGCAGCTAGTTAAATCTCAAAGTTTAACTGTATGACATGCATGACTGAAGGGGTATAAATGTAAATCAATTATCATAATTTTGCCAGTTCTACATAATTTTGCAGAGCTAACTTTGCCAGCCAGCAAAGTTAGATCATTTGTCTAGGGTCTGGGTTTGGTATGAACATGAGTTGTAGTGGGAGCATCCATTGGAATTAAAATGCATGAATACCGGCTGCACAACCAGCTGATGACAACATGGGGCACATCAAACCAAATTTGTGCGCCATTAAACTATGCTTCCTAGTTTTTTTTTTTTTCCCACTTCCGGACGGGAACTTTTTTCCACCTCCCCCCCCGACGAGGCACCACCTTTCCGTGGTGGGGGGGGGGGGGGGGAGGGGATTGCGTTCCCCAATGACCCGGCGAGGGGTGAGACTAAGAGTGCCTCACTCGTCCTTCCATCCATACGCTCCCATTCCAATGCCCATCTCAGCTCAACATCCATGTCCTTCACCTGACCATGCAACACCAACTATCCCTACTATGAGCAGGTAGGACAACTTCCCCGGTCCTGCCCTCCAGCTCCGTTTTATCGGGGTAGCCGCGCCCCCTCGGCCCGTCCCCCGGGGTTGACGGAGTCCTGGAGGCTGAGGTCCCCCGTCGCACTCAGATACTCAGATACTCATTTATTCGGCAGAGGTCCAATTCACATGGTTAGTAAAACGGTTTTTCACAATGCCACTTCGAATACTAAAAGCGATAAAATGGAAAGTAGGACCTGGGATTCGTTCCAGTGTCTGCCGGCCCGGCCGGCTGGGGTCAAGGGGTGGGCGGCGCTGTTAGTGCGGTCGGAGTGGTGAGTCCCTCTCTCCCGGCCGTACGAAGGCGCTGCCCGCCCCGTATAGCTCTTCGGGCGCCCGGCGTCCTCCCGTCCGCGGGAAACAGGCGTCCCCCCGGTAGGGCCCCTATGTGTTGGGGTGCCACGAGGAGCAGAAACCAACGTTATTATATGGCAACACAGAACACAAAAACCCTCCCTGGCCCACCTTACGGTGGCCAGAACACCAACAAGAACACATTTTCATACGCGGGGGCCAACAGGACCTCCTCCCCCCGCATTCTTGTTCTACAAGCCGCTGAAGAGGCAAGGAAGCTGGCTTCTCTTTCCCCATTCCAGAGACGAGACGGCTGCGATCGTTTTGGACGAATCAAACGTTGTGATAAACTCAGAGACGGTGGCATTGAAGTGGAATTTGAGGATGCTGACGAGTCGAGTAGAGCACTGATGGCAACGGAATTTAGATATTCAACCAGAGATCAGCAGTGCAAGAAGATTATGACTATACCCAACACGGTCGAAACACACAAAACCAAGAACCACTCTAAGGGAGTGATCAACTGTTTTGATTTCAGAGGTGTCAGTGACGAAGAAATTACAGATGGTTTGGCTGATGATGGCGTTGTTCTAGCACGTAGGCTGACAGTGAGGAAGGGAAATGAGTTGTAGCCCACCGACAATATTATTTTAACGTTTAACTCGATGGACCTACCTGCATCTGTTCGTGTAGGGTATATAACTGTCAAAGTTAGGCAGTTCATCCCAAATCCCATGCGGTGCTTCCGCTGTCAGAAGTTTGGCCACACAACACAGTTCTGCCGCAACCGTCCCGCTTGTGGGAGATGCGGTTCTTCGGAGCACGCATCGGACCATTGCAATGCGGAGGCACCCTGGTGTGTTAATTGTGGAGAGGGTCGGAGTGCACACAGCACGTTTGATAGGTCATGCCCCGCATATGAGAAGGAGAAAGAAATTATTTCGCTGAAGTGTACCAAAAGTATTTCGTTTCGAGAGGCCAGGAATATATATGAGAGCGTACACCCCAAAGTTACATATGCAACCAAGGTTGCTGGCCAGTCAAGTAAAACTATTCTGACAGCCCAACAGGGCCTCTGAACTGATTGCGCAACTGACACTACTACGATCCTTTGGGGTGACTCTCGTCGCCGGCAAGGCAAGGTCAGTCACCTCACCACGAAGCCGAGGCCACACCCTCCACGAGTGGAAGCGCCACTCGTGCATCGGAGGCCCCCTCCCGATCAATCCTCGAGGGTGGGGAGTGGGCACTGGTCCAAAGGTCCCAGAGGCCTCCTCGGTCCTTCCCATCCAATCCAAGCCCTTCCCCAGCTACCTCATCAACCACTTTGAAATCCCCACCCTTCACTTCCCATCCGCCCCCGAACATCCCCGCACGCCCCAATACCACCTCCAAATCCACCACCTCCACCTCCTCCCTACCTGATCCTTCTCCCCTTCCTGTGAACCAGGCCTCACCCCCACCCTGAACCTCTGCTTCCGCGCCTGCATCGCCGTCACGGATTACATATCAACCCGTAAAAATGCCTGATGTCAATCTTCACTACCAGGAAGCCGAGAAGCGCGCCCGCGACGCCAAGCGGGCGCGGCTCGCTCAGACGGAGAGGGCACGGGCGAACACCCGCCAAGTCTCTGACGGGGCTCCTCACCCAAGGCCGGCTACCCCATCGCCGCGAAGGCGAGTTCAGGGACCGGCCGGAGCCCAGGCTATCAATGAGATGGGTCATCCCCCGCCTCCCCCAAGACTGGGACCCCAGAAGCGAGGCATGCCGTCGACTGGCTCTCCGCCGGGTCAAGGGTCACCGAGCTCCCGCCCTAGGACTCAGTCCCTTGGACCGAGTGGCGATGAGCCCTCACAATCACCGACGATCCCCCCGCTCTGGGGTAGAGCAGATACTTAAGTTTTAAAAACACGCTTTCCATCATAGTCACTGCTAATGTCGTCTGTGATCATCATCTGTGATACTTCTCCCTTGTTTTAAACACTTACCGCCGTTAATGGGTATTTTAAGCACGATCTTACAATGGAACTGTAGGGGGCTACGATCCAGTTACCTGGACTGCAGGTGGTGCTTAAGCAACACTGTCCGATTGCAGTATGTTTACAAGAAACAAAGCTCGTAGCTAATTCAAACTACGCCATCAATAACTATCTGGTCTTACGCACGGACATGCCGACCGACACCGTAGCACATGGTGGTGTGCTGCTGGCGGTGCACACGAGTGTACCAGCACAACAGTTGACCCTGCGTACGCCACTGCAAGCTGTCGCCGCACGGATTCACCTCCACCGTAGGCCAATGTCCGTGTGCTCACTATTTACCCCCAGGGATTGGATTTCCAGTCTCGGAAGTCAAGCGTCTGATAGCTGAGCTCCCACCTCCAGTTCTCATTTTAGGAGATTTTAACGCTCACCATACCGTCTGGGGATACGATAGTATAAACACCCGTGGGCAAGTCTTACATTCACTTTTACTGAACGAAGATCTATGTCTCCTAAACACAGGCACTCATACACATTTCACGCTCCCCTCGGGTCACACTTCAGCACTGGATCTGAGCCTCGCAAGTCCCCAATTGGTGTCTTCATTTGAGTGGTCGGTACACACCGACCCTCTTTGCAGCGATCACTTTCCTGTGTGGCTGTGTTACCGTGATGGGGCAATTCCTGGCTCTAGACCTCGGCGCTGGAATCTTCGGAAAGCGGATTGGCCACAGTTCGCAGCTAAAATGGACAGCCTTGTCGAGGCGGACCGTGAATCTTCTCCACTAACTGTACAAAACTTCACAGACAAGCTTCTTCAATCAGCAGCAGGAACTGTTCCGCGCACCACGGGCACTCCTCGTCGCACCGCAGTCCCGTGGTGGACTGACTCTTGTCGAGATGCTATACGGAAACGTAGACAAGCCTTCAGGGCCTTTGATAAGAGATGTACAACCGCAAATATTGTTGCATTTAAACGAGCACGAGCCCTTGCTCGCTGCACAATCTAGGAGGCGAAACGAGTGTCCTGGAGGGATTATGTAAATAACTTGTCTCGTTTTTCGCCAACATCACAAGTGTGGTTACGTATAAAATGTATTTCAGGCCACTATGCACCATTGTCACTCCCTGTTTGAGAGATTGCTGGACGGCGCATCATGCGTCCTGCTGATGTAGCTGATGAGATTGGCGAAATGCTGTCAGAAAGATGTTGCGTAAATAATGCTGACCCAAAATTTCTCCGTCACAGACGGCGTTGCGAAGAAACACCTGTAAATTTCTCCACCTCCCATCAGCTGAATTACAACCAATCTTTTACATTGACCGAACTCACATCAGCGATAGAGTCACTGCGGAATGTATCCGAAGGTCTGGATGATATTCATAATAGTATGCTGAGACATCTGCCAGTTAGTGCTGTTCACGAACTTCTGTGTGTCTTCAACAGGCTTTGGCATCGCGGCACCTTCCCGGCATCGTGGCGGAAGGCTATTGTGGTGCCTCTACTTAAACCTGGCAAGAACGCATGCGATCCACATAGTTATAGGCCTATTTCACTTACATCGTCTTTGTGCAAACTTATGGAAAAAATGGTAAATGTCAGGTTGTCGTGGTTCTTAGAAACAAATGACATTTTAGCCAGTGCTCAGTGCGGTTTTAGGAAGTATCGCAGTACGGTAGATCACATTTTAGCTCTGGACACCACCATACGTGCTAGTTTTAAGGAGAAACGACACGTTGGTGCCATCTTTTTTTACGTAGAAAAAGCATATGATACTACATGGCGGTATGGTGTCATGAAGAAGGTGTTTGACTATGGTATTCGTGGTGCTATGGCTACCTTTATCGACAATTTTCTACGTGATCGCATTTTTCAGGTTAGAATTGGTAACTGTTCTTCCCGACGTTTTCATCAAGAGAACGGTATACCACAGGGCAGTGTTTTAAGTGTTGCTTTATTTGCTATCAAGATAAACGACATTGGAAACTGTCTTCCACATTCTATCGGTCGATCCCTCTTCGTTGACGATCTTGCAATTTGGTGCAATGGCGCAAGCACCCACTCTGTAGAACGGCAGCTGCAACTAGCAGTGGGTCGGCTCGAGAACTGGAGTTTTAAGAATGGTCTTATGTTTTCCAAGTCGAAGACTGGGTATTCATTTTTGTCGTCGTCGTCGCCCGTGCCCTGATTTTTAAGTGGGAATGTATAACACCGAGATCGCTACGAAGCCGGTATGCAAATTTCGGGGAGTGTATTTTGACAATCGGTTGACATATCGAGAACACCTTGGAAATCTCAGGGATAGATGTTTTAAGTCATTAAACATCATGAAATTGTGTGGCAAAAATGTCTTATGGCGCAGACCGTAAGACACTACTGCTTTTTTCCCGACCACTTATCCGTTCCAAACTAGATTACGGTTGTTTCGTGTATGACTCGGCTTGTAAGTCTTATAAGCGAATGTTGGATGTTATACATAACTCAGCTTTGCGAATTGTCACTGGCGCTTTTCGAACCTCCCTTACAGCAAGTCTCCAAGTTGACGCTCATGAACCACCCCTTGCCTTGCGGCGTCTCATGCTTGGGATGAGATATGCGTGTAAGCTTTCGCAGTTCCCAGACCACCCAACATATGATATGGTATTTTCGTCACGCATTGCCAGCATATTCCGTGGAATATCAAACCTGCGTTCGACACCCTTCTGTATCAGGCTCTCCAGCGCAATGAATCGAAGTGGAATCACTTTCCGGGGTGTGATCAACCCAAGCGATCTGGACACTCCTCCATGGGAGCTATTGTCACCGACAATCGATATTTCCTTGAGCGAAACATACAAATACGACACCCTACCTCAGGAGTTCCGAATTAAAGCTCTAAAACTCATTGCATCTTACGTCGGCTACACGACTACGTACACGGACGGTTCTAAGACTGAAGCTGGAGTTGGCTCAGCTTTTGTCAGCGGCTCTTCCACACGCTGCTTTACGCTACCAGCTCAGGCATCAGTGTTTACATCCGAGTTAGTAGCCATTAACAAAGCCTTGTGTTTTATACAGGTATGTGATGAAACGTTACACCACATTTTAACAGATAGCCTTAGTAGTCTTTTTGGCATTGCGATCCTTTAATCCATCACACTCCATTGTCCAAGAAATAGTTTTACGGTTCATGTTACTACGTGTAGAGGGTAAGACTGTCGTTATATGCTGGATTCCGAGCCACGTCGTTATATTGGGGAATGAGGCCGCTGACGCGGCTGCTAAGCAGCGACACAGAAACCATGTACGCGTTATGTGCCTATTCCTGCTCTAGATATATATCCCGTCATCAAGGACTACGTATTTCGTGAGTGGCAAGAACTATGGGACGCGGTGGGTGAAAACAAAATGAGGATAATTAAACCTGGCATCGGCCAGTGGTCCTCGTGCTCGCGTAGGACTAGGCGAGACGAGGTGACACTGTGCCGCCTACGCATTGGTCACACGTATCCAACGCATGGATATATTCTTTGTGGTGATGAGGCGCCCATGTGCCCCAGATGCCAAGGACGCCTTTCAGTGCGTCACATCTTAACCTCATGCCCTCAGCTTTCTGATGTTTATAGGTTTTACTTTGGACGATCGCAGCCGTTCTGAATTCGGGACGTTCTGGAGGATGAATCGGACGCAGTAAATTCTGGTTAGTTGTTCCATTTTCTTTTCAAGGTAAACTTCCATGCTATTTATTTCCCTGTCTAATGTACGTGTGTAGGCTTGCATATTGTTTTTTTATAGGATGGACACAGTTTAAATAGGTTCGTTATGGGCGCTGTATAACCAATGCAGTTGATGCACCCAAAAACCCCAATAACTAACTAACTCCTCCATCTGATGCACTTGAAACGCATGCTTTGCATCCCATTCAGCATTCGCCTTCAGCAGGTTCCTCGTGGGACGCTCCGTCTGCTGGCATTCCTCATCCATTCCTCATCCATTTCGAGGGCCGGCATTATACGCTCTGATTGTGCTGCTGCCAGGAGGTGATCAGCACACGTGCAGGATGACATCGGCTGCAGCTGCGGCTGCGGCTGCGGGCCACCACACCCGATGCCTGGCGCCTTTCAAGCGAGGAGCTGCCACTTCTCGCCCACCCTCTGTCACCCCGGCGGTACGGCGAGCGGGAACGGCTGTCGCCCCGCTCTCCTCTTCGATGCTGGCCGCCACCCTGAAAAAGTAGCATTTAGCATGAGACAAGAGCAACGCTCCAACTTTTCGGTCCAATATGTTACACATACTTTTAAATGCAACCAATACGACATAAACCAGCAGCGTCTAAACACAAAAACGTCATTTCCTGACAAGGAAATTCCTTGTCAGAATCCGAGCGCTGTTCGAGGAAAACACATGAGACAACGCGGGGTGATGCGTACAACGCCATTGAAATGTCCTCCCTGGAAATTTTCTGTGATATATGCACCACGTTAACTCGCTTTTATACTTGACCAAATTATAATCGTAACACGGTATGGTATTACAATTGTACTCAACCTCGTGACATGCCTTTCTGACTGACTTTTCTTTACATTTAACTGCTTGATTGACGATGGTATGGGCGGTGCATGACCGACGCAGTCGATGCGCCCTTAAACTAACAACCAATCTCTGCTTCAGACCTCCCACCCGGGAGCGATATCTCTGCGTCAGACCTCCCACCCGGGAGTGATATCTCTGCGTCAGTCCTCCCACCCGGGAGTGATATCTCTGCGTCAAACCTCCTACCCGGGAGTGATATCTGCGTCAAACCTCCCACCCGGGAGTGATATCTCTGCGTCAGACCTCCCACCCGGGAGTGATATCTGCGTCAAACCTCCCACCCGGGAGTGATATCTGCGTCAAACCTCCCACCCGGGAGTGATATCTGCGTCGGACCTCACCCGGAAGTGATATCTGCGTCGGATCTCTCACCCGGAAGTGATATCTCTGCGTCAGACCTCCCACCCGGGAGTGATATCTGCGTCAGACCTCCCACCCGGGAGTGATATCTGCGTCAAACCTCCCACCCGGGAGTGATATCTGCGTCAAACCTCCCACCCGGGAGTGATATCTGCGTCAGACCTCCCACCCGGGAGTGATATCTCTGCGTCAGACCTCCCACCCGGGAGTGATATCTCTGCGTCAGTCCTCCCACCCGGGAGTGATATCTCTGCGTCAAACCTCCCACCCGGGAGTGATATCTGCGTCAAACCTCCCACCCGGGAGTGATATCTCTGCGTCAGACCTCCCACCCGGGAGTGATACCTCTGCGTCAGACCTCCCACCCGGGAGTGATATCTCTGCGTCAGACCTCCCACCCGGAAGTGATATCTCTGCGTCAGAACCTTCACCAGGAATGGATATATCTGCTTCAAACCTCCCACCCGGGAGTGATATCTCTGCGTCAGACGTCCCATCCGGGAGTGCTATCTCTGCGTCAGACCTCCCACCCGGGAGTGCTATCTCTGCGTCAGACCTCCCACCCGGGAGTGATATCTCTGCGTCAGACCTCCCACCCGGAAGTGATATCTCTGCGTCAGAACCTTCACCAGGAATGGATATATCTGCTTCAGACCTCCCACCCGGGAGTGCTATCTCTGCGTCAGACCTCCCACCCGGGAGTGATATCTCTGCTTCAGACCTCCCACCCGGGAGTGATATCTGCGTCAGACCTCCCACCCGGGAGTGCTATCTCTGCGTCAGACCTCCCACCCGGGAGTGATTTGCCTGCGTCAGGACCTTCACCAGGATTGGATATATCCGCGTCAAAACTCTGTCGGATCATCAGATCATCACTGCGAGCCCATACCACCCGCCTATGATGTATCCCTGGTTCAAAGAGCCATCCCGCCGAGTGACAGTGTAGTCGGCGCGCCCTTAAGCCCAAACAATCGGAGAGCCATCCTTTCATCGCCGACGTGAAGCGGATATCGGATGGTTCTCGGAGGCCACCGCTTTCCTGACGTAGTTGACATCCGCGATATCGCAGAGGTAAGACTCGGCTGTACCAAGTGTCGGCATCGACTCGTCCTTCTCGACCATTGAGACGACCATGTTCACCTTATCTGGCGATCGTGCCGCATTGCGCTCCACACCAGCATTCAGGCTGACAATCGGCGTCTTCGGACCTTCCTCGCAGTTACAGGCTCTCAGGGCGAGAGGGGTCCACTGGAACTCAAAGATCAGAAGAGCAACAGGTGCAACCAAGGCTGCTTCTTCATACTCGCTCGATTTGTTAGGAGACGAGGGTTTGAGGATCTGCTCACTGATGGGCCGAGCTCCCCACAGTCGTCGCTTTCTATAATAAATGGCAGACTAAAGAATTAGTGGAATTGAACTAATTTTATTTTTTCCTCCTGAGTGGGTGTTGACCAAAGGACCTGCACCTGTTCTACAGTAATCTCATTCGTTCCAAGCTCGACTGTGCATGTGCTACCGTTAAGCGAATGCTACATCCAGTACACCACGCAATACTACGCAAAATACGACAGTTCCCGATAGACCCATCATATCCAGCGGTGTTCTCCCGTGACATGCATGCGACACTTCGTGATCACGTTAAAACAGGAACGCCTTACTGTGTCTGAACGCGCCTGGGACTAATTAACTTTAGAATGTCGTGTGATTTAAACGTCGGTTTGTGCTCCGGCGAGGTATCTGCCCCGATGCTCTGCATGCCGGCAGGACCTGAGCAGCTGCGACGAGTGGGCGAGTCATCTGCACGCCGACAGGACCTGAACAGCTGCGACGAGTGGGCGAGTCATCTGCACGCCGACAGGACCTGAACAGCTGCGACGAGTGGGCGAGTCATCTGCACGCCGACAGGACCTGAACAGCTGCGACGAGTGGGCGAGTCATCTGCACGCCGACAGGACCTGAACAGCTGCGACGAGTGGGCTGTCTAAGCAGCAGCCGCAGGTAAGCTGGAAGCGCCGTCTGAACCAGCTCACGTTTGGTAGGTGGTGAAATCGTTATGGTTGTACCGTGCATCTTGACCGTAATGGATTTGATGATGTATTGTACATTAGGCCGTCTCGACTAGTTCTTGCTTGGATAACTCTTTTTGACTAACTAAATTATGGGCGTTGCATGACAAACCCCAATAAACAAACAAACAAACGTCTGAACCAGCTTTTGCCGTCTGCGGAGGGCGGCACCATCACCGCCATCGTAGAACGAAAACGTCACTTCGGCTCCAATTTCCACGAATTGTACTGTGATGTTTCAGGCCATAATTCGGAGATCATCCAGACAGGTCAAATATATCGATATCTCTCGACTGCTCAGTTCGGCTTAATCGATCCCTTTAAAAATATACTCACGCTGCCTAGTGTAATGTGGAAAAAAACGACTTATGGGCGTTGCATAACCAGCAGCAGTTGATGCGTCCATAAACTCAAATAATAGATCAATCATCACCGATAATCGCCGATCATCATCACCGATAATCGCCGATCATCACCGATAATCACCGATCATCATCACCTATAAGAGCCGCCCATGAGAGACAGACGCTTTGTCGTCGGAGCCGGTGACCGTGACAACCCTCGACTAGCTGGAGCTGTTGCGACCAGCACGTCCGCCCAGTTGTCTGCGCCTGCGGAAGTGGACTTGGGTGGGTTGTGTGTAGTCCGGCTGTGCGCCAGCCCCAGCACTTGATCGTTCGCCAGCACTTGGCGTGGTATCGCACCTGTACTTGACCTCGTACGTGTCATTGACTTTTGTTTGCGTTTCACTGTTTGACTGACGATGATATGGGCGCTGTGTGACCGACGCAGTCGATGCGCCCCTACACCCCAATAACCAACCAACCAACCAGCACTTGGCGTTTTACCGAGACGGACAGTGTTTTGATTCTATCTCCGACATCAAGCTCCGTGCATCTGTCCGTCACTGTGTCATGGTTTTCTTCTCGTGCATGTGTGCTAAAGGATGTGACTTTGGCGAGTGTAACTGTGTACATTTAGTACTTCAGAGGAAGGCCCGATTATAATTAACCGGTAGCACAAACGATTAGTTATGGGCGCCAAATGACCAAACCTGGTCGATGCGCCCTGAAACTCAAATAGCCATCCCCAGCACTTCGTCGCCACATTGCGTTGCTCGGCATCATTGCTGGTTACTCGTGAGCTTGCCCCGCAACCATGCTGTTGCTGCTGGTATTCGAAATAAAGGGCACCATCCTCAGAACTTAAGGTCGAAGTATATGCTCAGCATATCGTTGGTTTTGGGCCCTAAATGGTCAAACCTGGTCGATGCGCCATAATGCTCAATTCACCAACCAACCGACCGCGATACCCGCCCCTCCTGCCAGAGCGAGAGGCAGGCATCCTGATATGGCCTCAGCTGCTTAGTTACTCATAAGCCGACAAACAACAAACGGCGAACTGCGTGTTTATATACACTCCAAAAAAGTCGGCTCCTTCCATTGTCAGATGTTGGATGGATGTCAGATGCCGTTCTCAGCCAGCAATCGCAGGTAGATCTCATTTTCTAATGGCGATAATTGTGCTCAGGGAGTAGTTTTCCGGGTCTGTAGCACGTGACCTACGGCTGGTAATGAGACCCGCTTCTTGTTCTGGTGCTGTTCGTCTTGTCCAGTCGAATCGTGTCCTTGCCTGGGCAACACCATTGACAATGACACACATTTGTCATTTCAGGTGATCTCATGAGAGCTGCACGCTCCATCAGGATGCAGGAGCGGAACAGAAAGTGAGATGCCAGCAAGATTGCAAGAATGGCAGCTTGCTCGCGTTGCACAGCCGATGACAAATGCTAAAGTCCGGATCACTCTGCAGTTTGCATGCCGCCTGAGTGCAACGAAATGTGTTCTGTGTAATGTACAGGTGGTGTATAATTGTCAGGTACGGGTGAATTAATAAACAGCCACGTCACGTGTATATTCTTCTGCTAGGAAGATCACACGAAGCTATGATTTTCCTGGCAGCAATGCTTTGGACAAGACCACGACAGACGCATCACTTGGTTGACTTGCTAAGGGAATGTAGCCGGCTGTCATCCAGATATACCCAGGGGAGAAAATATCGGCGGCAGTTGCTGAAGTTGCAGGCGATTACGTTCTACGGGTACGCTCCGCTGCCGTACAGGCGCAAGCTTCGTGCAATACCCCAAGGCATCGTCGTCCTGAGGACGACACTTACTTTAAAGGTAAGTTATCTTTGCGAGATAAGTGCTTCAGAGCCATGCATATTATGAATTGTTTCCCAAACGACTTATGGAGCTTGTTATGGCCGCTATACGACGATTGCAGTCGATGCGCCCTTTAAACCCAAATAACTAATGACTTTTGGAGCTAGCTGACAGAGCAACACTTATTGTTATATCGTTCTCATATTCGATCGAAACTAGATTACGCGTCGCTTATATAGGACAGTGCAAGCAATTCAGTGAAGCGGAAGCTTGACGCAATACATCAGGTTCACGAGCCGTCGTTAGCAAACAGACGTGAAAAGCTGGGACTCCGGTATGCAATTAGGCTGAGGCAGTTTCCAGCGCACCCAGCATACAAGTCTGTTTTCTCGCATCACGTTATCAATTTTTAGCGGGCAAATAGGAGAAAAAACTAAGACCCTTTTGCGTCAGAATCCGTTCTCTCCTTGAAGAGGCACGGTTTCCACTACGAGGCGTCGCGAGAGTAAAACACTGCCATCTCACCATGGAAACTAATTTTACCTAAGATTGATATTTTTCACACGCGACGACTAAGAAAGGAAACACCCTCACAGGGCTATTCAAGGCAGCATTTCAATTACTAGGATCCTAAGTTACTTCAGCACCTACACTGGTGGTTTCAAGACCATTTGCTGGTCGTTCGTATGTGGAAAGGTCGCTAGATATTTTCCTTTAGCACCCCACGCGTCTGTGTATACCGTCGAATTGGTGGCGATTATTAAGGCTGTTTTATTGGGGTTGGGAGAATGAGACCTCGATGTCATTGCAACAGGCTCGTCGAGCAGCCTACAGTCTTTTTACCCATCAAACTAACTTTTTCAGAAGATATTAACTCGCCTGTCATTGAGTAGAACGGGTCTCTCCTTTGACGCACTCCTTGCATCTCTCCAGCACGCCCCCTTCCAACTCCTACCCTTGTCTGTTTTATTCTTGGATCCCGCGGCTCGGAAATGTCGCTCCCGCCGCCAGTCCCGAACACGCAACCATTCGCTTACTGGACCGACTCTCCCAGCATTTACCCCCTTGGTGGCAAGCCGACTGGTCGATCGGAGCTCTCGGTTGGCGAATGGGAGACCACCACGGGGCAGTCGGTGTGCATGCAGACGGGCCGCACAGACATGCCGAGCACTTCACAGGCGAACAATGCACCTGGGACAGCGCCGCTTCCACCACATTCCAATCGCGGAAAGGACGTCCGTTGTGGCGGCCGACTGTATTTGTACTCATGGAGGGCATCCGGTTAAAACGTTCACAAGCCGCCTACTCGTGGAGGGCATCCGGTTAAAACGTTCACAAGCCGCCTACTCGTGGAAGGCAACCGGCAAACGTTCACAAGCCACCAATTTACCAGCGTAGGCAATGGGCACCGGATTGAGTGCCTTGTTGCAATTCACACATCAGCTAAGTACAGCGGTACCTAAACACAACCCTTCGCGACTACAAGTGATGGAGCTAGCATGAGGTGCGCGCAACACGCGTTAAACCAGCGCATCCCGACTTCGCACGGATGCGGAAGGCGCCGGAAGCCGTGCCCAACAGGTGCCCGGGTCAGGTGTGCCCGGCGCGGGCACAAAACCTTGCACAGCTGACGCGGACATCTGCGTCGCGCCCGTGCAATTTGTACTCTTGGAGACCGTGGTGGCGGCGAGATTCGACGCTGCGCCCAACTGGCGGGAGCGCCAACGTCTGCAGGTTACACAATTTGCCGCTGCGGCTCCGTGGCGCCACCGTCGATCGTCGCCGCGTCGCTGTTCGTTCGCAGAAGCGCGCACTCGCAATGGCCAGGTCACGTGGCACATCAGTTGACTGATCAGTTGACAGATCACATGGCAGGTCAGGTGACAGATCACATGGCAGGTCAGTTGACAGATCAGGTGGCAGATCACATGAGAGGTCGGGTGATAGGATCAGGTGAAATATCAGATGACCACATGACAGGCCAGGTGTCATCAGGTGACATGCCAGTTGACAGATGAGGAGACGGATCAGATCACAGGTCAGGCTGCCCCGCCAGCAGAGCTGCCGCCACCCCAAATGCACAAATGCATTCGTGCGAAGCTCTTACTAGAAAACGTGCCTGTACTATCAACCACTTCACTGAGTAATGCCCTCATCTAGCTGTTTTTAAACGAATTAATATGGTGAGAAGGCGTGGCCAGAACGCTGGGCTGAATTCCTGATTACAGACCTCTGTGTCTGCCTTGAGATCGGACCGAATTCATTTATGGGCCACAAGCACTACGCTGCCCATTGTCCATGTAACTACCACCTGGATTACTGGAGGTGGAAGCCATTCGAAGCGACGGAAAGAGGTAAATACAACAATGAACCTGCGAGCTACGATGAGTATGGCTCTGCCGATACAAATGAGGTCGAAATTCACTATGCTTGTGAAACCAGCATTTCGCACACCGCACCAATCACCTGTGGGTCACTTCTTGGCCAGGCCTAAGGATGATAGATGACTGATGGTCGAAGGTCACAGGATCATAGGCCACAGGTAGACCATAGGTCGTTTCTGTTAACCGCTTCGTATCGTTTCCCGCACAAACTCGACGCATCCGCACCGCCTAAAAACGACATCCCCTGTTGACCCGTCACGGCGACATCTATCGGCTTGCCACTAACCACTGTTTCAAATCTCCGTCCGCAGATGTCGCCCTACGTCAGATCGTCGGGCCGCCACGTCGGCGGCGCCACCATCAGGCTGGCGGAGAGCAGCAGCGGGTAGGTGGCGCCCTCGTCGAGCGTGAGTACGCGCACCTCCTGTCCGCGCTGCAGCCGGACGGAGGTGAGCGGCGTCGTCTGCACGTGGTGCGGCGTCCTCTGCGCGTCCAGGCTGACCACCCTCACCCTGCGCACAGCGGACGACGCGGGTAACACGAGCACGCGCCGCGGCGGGGATGGCCGAGTGGTTAGAGCGTTGAACTGTGGATGCGAAGGTCCCGGGTTCGACGCTCGCACCGCTCGGACATTTCCAAATCCCACGGCCCGCCGGTGAAAGTGTGCGCGGCGCCGATTAGCAGTGATTGCGTAAGGTGCATCGTGAACCCCCTCCCCCCCCAAAAAAAAACAAGCGCGTGGGCCATGATCGCTGCAGAAGCACCGATACTGTCGACGATCGACAATGCCGAGATAATATGGTGCCCGGTTGGTGTCGCGGTACGGCGAAGCATAGATTATAACCAAATTATAGGTGTGCAAATGTCGTATCTACGTGCATATGATCATTCAATGTTCGTGCGTGTACACATTGATAAATGCGGTCTGATGCACGACCGGTGTCCAGCTCTTCACTGACCGGTGTCCAGCTCTACCTCTCCACTGACCGGTGTCCAGCTCTACCTCTCCACTGACCGGTGTCCAGCTCTACCGCTCCACTGACCGGTGTCCAGCTCTACCTCTCCACTGACCGGTGTCCAGCTCTACCGCTCCACTGACCGGTGTCCAGCTCTACCTCTCCACTGACCGGTGTCCAGCTCTACCTCTCCACTGACCGGTGTCCAGCTCTACCTCTCCACTGACCGGTGTCCAGCTCTACCTCTCCACCGACCGGTGTCTCTCTCAATGACCGGTGTCCAGTTCTACCGCTCCACTGACCGGTGTCCAGCTCTACCTCTCCACTGACCGGTGTCCAGCTCTACCTCTCCACTGACCGGTGTCCAGCTCTACCTATCCACTGACCGGTGTCTCTCCAATGACCGGTGTCCAGCTCTACCTCTCCACTGACCGGTGTCCACCTCTACCTCTCCACCGACCGGTGTCCAGCTCTACCTCTCCACCGACCGGTGACCAGCTCTACCGCTCCACTGACCGGTGTCCATGACGTCACGCTCCACTCACCTGTACATGACGTCACGGTCCAGCGCCTGACTGATGAGCAGAGGCAGCTGGTCGTGACGCGCGTTTCTCCGCAGCGAGATCTGACGTCGGCTGTGCACCATCACCTGGGTAACATCGGCGGACGTAGGATAACTGATCTCGCTAGGACAACTCCGCAGCGCGTCAGGTAATAGCTCTCACCAACAGTTAGGCACTGTGATACAAGTTATGGGCGCGAATGATCAATTCTGGTCGAAGCGCCCTAAAGCCCAAATAACTAACTAACTAACGACATCTGGCGCCGACTGTGAGACGTAGGATGACTGATCTGACGTGGGATGGCTGATCTGACGTAGGATGACTGATCTGACGTAGGATGGCTGATCTGACGTAGGATGACTGATCTGACGTAGGATGGCTGATCTGACGTAGGATGACTGATCTGACGTAGGATGACTGATCTGATGTAGGATGACTGATCTGACGTAGGATGGCTGATCTGACGTAGGATGACTGATCTGACGTAGGATGACTGATCTGATGTAGGATCGCTGATGTGACGTAGGATGACTGATCTGATGTAGGATGACTGATCTGACGTGGGATGGCTGATCTGATGTAGGATGGCTGATCTGACGTAGGATGACTGATCTGATGTAGGATGACTGATCTGACGTGGGATGGCTGATCTGACGTAGGATGACTGATCTGACGTAGGATGGCTGATGTGACGTAGGATGGCTGATCTGACGTGGGATGACTGATCTGACGTGGGATGGCTGATCTGACGTAGGATGACTGATCTGACGTAGGATGGCTGATCTGACGTAGGATGGCTGATCTGACGTAGGATGACTGATCTGACGTAGGATGGCTGATCTGACGTAGGATGACTGATCTGACGTGGGATGGCTGATCTGACGTAGGATGAATGATCTGATGTAGGATGGCTGATGTGACGTGGGATGGCTGATCTGACGTAGGATGGCTGATCTGACGTAGGATGACTGATCTGACGTGGGATGGCTGATCTGACGTAGGATGACTGATCTGACGTAGGATGGCTGATCTGACGTGGGATGACTGATCTGACGTGGGATGGCTGATCTGACGTAGGATGGCTGATCTGACGTAGGATGGCTGATCTGACGTGGGATGGCTGATCTGACGTAGGATGGCTGATCTGACGTGGGATGGCTGATCTGACGTAGGATGGCTGATCTGACGTAGGATGGCTGATCTGACGTAGGATGACTGATCTGACGTAGGATGGCTGATCTGACGTAGGATGACTGATCTGACGTAGGATGGCTGATCTGACGTAGGATGACTGATCTGATGTAGGATGGCTGATGTGACGTAGGATGACTGATCTGACGTAGGATGGCTGATCTGACGTAGGATGACTGATCTGACGTAGGATGGCTGATCTGACGTAGGATGACTGATCTGACGTAGGATGGCTGATCTGACGTGGGATGACTGATCTGACGTAGGATGGCTGATCTGACGTAGGATGACTGATCTGACGTAGGATGGCTGATCTGACGTGGGATGGCTGATCTGACGTAGGATGGCTGATCTGACGTAGGATGGCTGATCTGACGTAGGATGACTGATCTGACGTGGGATGGCTGATCTGACGTAGGATGGCTGATCTGACGTAGGATGACTGATCTGACGTGGGATGGCTGATCTGACGTAGGATGGCTGATCTGACGTAGGATGACTGATCTGACGTGGGATGGCTGATCTGACGTAGGATGACTGATCTGACGTAGGATGACTGATCTGACGTAGGATGACTGATCTGACGTGGGATGGCTGATCTGACGTAGGATGACTGATCTGACGTAGGATGGCTGATCTGACGTAGGATGACTGATCTGACGTAGGATGGTTGATCTGACGTAGGATGACTGATCTGACGTAGGATGACTGATCTGACGTAGGATGACTGATCTGACGTAGGATGGCTGATCTGACGTAGGATGACTGATCTGACGTAGGATGGCTGATCTGACGTAGGATGACTGATCTGACGTAGGATGGCTGATCTGACGTAGGATGACTGATCTGACGTAGGATGGCTGATCTGACGTAGGATGAATGATCTGACGTAGGATGACTGATCTGATGTAGGATGGCTGATGTGACGTAGGATGACTGATCTGACGTAGGATGGCTGATCTGACGTAGGATGACTGATCTGAATGCTTGACGTAGGATGGCTGAT
The DNA here is from genome assembly GCA_034440615.1 of Ashinkailepas kermadecensis. NCBI lineage: Eukaryota > Metazoa > Arthropoda > Thecostraca > Neolepadidae > Ashinkailepas > Ashinkailepas kermadecensis. The sequence continues at coordinate 19,273 of JAOTOM010001234.1, forward strand.
CTGACGTAGGATGGCTGATCTGACGTAGGATGACTGATCTGATGTAGGATCGCTGATGTGACGTAGGATGACTGATCTGACGTAGGATGGTTGATCTGACGCACGGATGACTGATCTGACACAGGACGACTGATCTGACACAGGATGACTGATCTGAAGCGATGGACGGGCGCAACACCGAAGAATTGACACCTGGTTCAACAACTTCACCACCACCTGACACAGGGAGAACACCGTTGTAAACCATTGGCGTCACAAATAGGCTGGCAGTCAGGCTGGGCCTCCTGGCGCTGGAATATCCTGCATAGGTAAACGTGCGGTCGGAAACAGTACACCTATGCAGGATGTTCAGGTGCCAGGACGCTCAGCTTGCTTGCCAAGCTATTTGTGACACCTACGGTACCTAGGTTTGGTGGGAAACAGCATACTTGGCAGGATATTCAGGTGCCAGGACGCCAAGCCTGACTGCCAGGCTATTTGTGATGCCAATTACACAAGGCTGGATATTTGTCACCAAACCAGGGAGGGGGTCCGGATCCAATAGACACGTTCGGTGGCAATACACGTCGTAGGCCAGCCGGAACTCAGCCTTGGCCGGGCGACAGAACGACACAGGACCGGTCGGTGGTCACCACCGTCGTAAATGGGGGGAATAACATGTACAACATACAGTATGCAGTACAATATACAATATACAGTATGTGCGTCTGTGCGTTGTATGCATACGACATCGTATGACTTGAGTTCCATGCAGCGTCCACCAATCGCTCTCATACCTCCAGCTGAGGGGAATTGACACTGGCTGCATATTGTAGTGGCTGCAGTACGTGACTTTAATGGAAGCAAGCCCGTAATTGGCATCACTAACACGCCCACACTCACCGGGTCATGCCCATAACTGGCATCACTAGCAAACCCACACTCACCAGGTAAATCCGTAATCGGGATCACTAACACACCCACACTCACCATGTCAAGCCCATAATTGGTATCACTAACACACCTACACGCACCATGTCAGTGGGTGCTATGTAACCAACATGGTCGACGTGTCCTAAAGCCCAACTAACTAACTAACTCACCATGTCACGCCTGTAATTTGTATCATTAACACACCTACACTCACCAGGCCCAGCCCATAATTGGCATCACCAACACAACTACACTCACCAGGTAAAGCCTGCAATTTGCATCACTAGCAAACCCACACTCACCAGGCAAAGCCCGTAATTGGCAACACTTACACACCCACACTCACCAGGTCCATTCCGAAATTGAAGCCCGTCCACCGCCACGTGCACTTGTGCCGGTCCCTGAGGGTGCGGCCGCAGCGCAGCGCGCACGCGTCGAACTGCTCCTCGGTGACGTCACGAGCCCAGCCGGACGTCAGGTGGCCCTGGTCCAGCCGCAGCAGCGTCAGCCACTGCTGCCGGTACAGTCTGCGGCACGGAGACCGTGGTCACCGCACAGTCGACAGCAGCGTCAGCCACTGCCGCCGGTACAGTCTGCGGCACGGAGACCGTGGTCACCGCACAGCCGGACAGCAGCAGCAGCCACTGCCGCCGGTACAGTCTGCGGCACGGAGACCGTGGTCACCGCACAGCCGGACAGCAGCGTCAGCCACTGCTGCCGGTACAGTCTGCGGCACGGAGACCGTGGTCACCGCACAGCCGGACAGCAGCAGCAGCCACTGCCGCCGGTACAGTCTGCGGCACGGAGACCGTGGTCACCGCACAGCCGGACAGCAGCGTCAGCAGCTGCTGCCGGTACAGTCTGCGGCACGGAGACCGTGGTCACCGCACAGCCGGACAGCAGCGTCAGCCACTGCTGCCGGTACAGTCTGCGGCACGGAGACCGTGGTCACCGCACAGTCGAACAGCAGCAGCAGCGTCAGCCACTGCCGCCGGTACAGTCTGCGGCACGGAGACCGTGGTCACCGCACAGCCGGACAGCAGCGTCAGCCACTGCTGCCGGTACAGCCTGGTCACCGCACGCGACGGCGAGCCGTGGTCACCGCACAGCCGGACAGCAGCGTCAGCAGCTGCTGCCGGTACAGTCTGCGGCACGGAGACCGTGGTCACCGCACAGCCGGACAGCAGCGTCAGCCACTGCTGCCGGTACAGTCTGCGGCACGGAGACCGTGGTCACCGCACAGCCGGACAGCAGCGTCAGCAGCTGCTGCCGGTACAGTCTGCGGCACGGAGAGCGTGGTCACCGCACAGTCGAACAGCAGCGTCAGCCACTGCTGCCGGTACAGTCTGCGGCACGGAGACCGTGGTCACCGCACAGCCGGACAGCAGCGTCAGCAGCTGCTGCCGGTACAGTCTGCGGCACGGCAGCTGGTGCATCATCCTGCAGTGGCATGCAAGATCGTACCTCAGACAAACTGATGGCATACTCAGAGACGGAGGTGCCCAAATTCACCTTCACGTGGGCACCGAATGCAAGTAAAAAGCCAGAATTCCTTTGCTGACGAAAAGCAAATAGGGATGCCAAACTGTAGAAACAAATGTCCATTGTATACATTATTCACTGCTAACATGACGCTCTTACAGTTTGGTATAAAGTATTTATTCACTTCTAGCATGGTTGGTTGGTTATTGGTTTTACGGCACGTCGACCGTTGAGTCATATAGCGTCGCCAATCTCTCACGCCGATTGGTCGCGGGCGAAGAGTAGCGACAGGTGAGATTCGAACCCACAATCTTTCGATTGCGAGACGAGCATCTTACCCCTAGACCACTCGTCCCCCACTTCTAGCATGATGCTCTCACAGTTTATAATTGTTTATAACCGAAATGTGCGGACTTGGCCGCGCGGGCGCCGCACGCACCCGGTCAGCCATCGTGGCGGGATGATGTTGTCGGAGCTGAGCACCTCGGCGTCGAGCGGGTGCAGCACCAGGTGCTGGTGGCGCAGCCGACGGAACGGCGACGCCAGCGGCGACGCCTCCTCCGAGTCCAGCATCGGCTCCTCCGCTACCCAACCACAGACACAGAGGTCAGTGGAACCTCCGCTGCCACATACCACAGACCACAGACGTCAGTAGAACCTCCACTGCCACAGACCACAGACAACAGAGGTCAGCAGAACCTCCGCTGTAGAGTGTATAACTGTCGTTACTGACCACGACGTGGAGCATCCACGGGTATGAACTCTGGTGTTGGACGTACGGCAGGCGGTCGTCATTGACCACCTCCGTGACATGAATTACTTTCACTTCAACTTTTGTTAGGTTAGGCACTTCGGCCTCCTCAGGCCATTTCGTGCCGTAGGCCGTAGGCCGTAGGCGGGCATGAATGCATTCATTGTGCGATATTTATCCGTTGGCGTGACCCAACCTGCTGTGTGTGTGTGTGTGATTAGGGTTCATTAGGGTTTTAGGGCGCATCGACCATGGTAGATCATTTAGCGCCCATAACATAACAGAGAACTACTTAGTCAGACCTAACCTGCTATCAAAGATACACTCTTCTACGATGTGTCCTGTGCGAAACATTGGTGTCAACAATACTTCGCATTTCGTAACTTCCGCCGCCATCTAGCGGTGTCGACGTCAGACAATGTTTCGTGACTGGCCGCATGGAGCGTGAGACACGTGTTGACGTATCCGTGGTGCCTGAATACGGCACTCTCACGTTGTTCGATTCCGACCCACGATATTGCGATCAGAAGCGCAGAGTCCTACTCCTCTGAGCTACTGCAACCTCCCACCTCCTTTCTCGCACCATCCCCCACCTCTGAACAGATCTTTCCCCCCCCCCCCTCCCCCACATGAACCGCTCCGGCCCCCCTCACCTGCCTTCTCCTACCATCCCCACCTCTGAACAGACCTCGCCACCCCTCCCATGGACTGCGCCGGCCCCCTCGCCCCCAGCCCATGGACTGCGCCGGCCCCACTCCCCGCGCGTTGTTGGAACCCCTGGCCCCCGCCATGGACTGCGCCGGCCCAACTCACCGGCGCGCTGCTGGAAGAACTTGTGGGCGGCCAGCACGACGCTGGCCGCGTCCTGCCAGTCGGCGGTCAGCCGCAGGAACAGCCACACCTTCAGCAGCACGTACAGCGTGAACTCGGTCTGGTGCACCAGCAGGGTCGGCGAGCCCACCAGCCGCTCCAGCACGGCCGCACTGCCGGCACCAGTGCTCAGTTACTCGTGAAATATGGTTGAACATACCACTTCTTGAGCACTGAATAGACATCCATCCTTTCCAAGGACGCACCGACGTCGTGCTTGTTGATGTGTGCTTATGGAGTCTCCATGTGACGTGGGGACGTGCGTGAGGTTGCCGGCCAGGGTGGTACCCACCTCAGCTGTCGCAGCACGGCGGGGTGTTGGCTGACGTGGGTCATCAGGCTGTTCCCCACCCACCTCAGCTGCCGCAGCACGGCGGGGTGTTGGCTGACGTGGGTCATCAGGCTGTTCCCCACCTCAGTTGCCGCAGCACGGCGGGCTGTTGGCTGATGTGGGTCATCAGGCTGTTCCCCACCCACCTCAGCTGCCGCAGCACGGCGGGGTGTTCGCTGACGTGGGTCATCAGGTTGTTCTCCAGCCACTGTTGGCAGCACTGCCGCACCGGCTCCAGGCTGTACGAGGTGGCCGCCTCCATGAAGACGATGGCGGTCTGCCGGAGCAGGTCGGGTCAGGTCAGGTCAGGGCTAGCTAGGTTAGGTTATGTTATGTTGGGTCAAGACATTAGGTATGACCAGACCACGTTATGTCAGGTAAAGTAAGGACAGGTAGTCAGGTAGGATCAGGCCAGGTGATGTCAGTTCAGGTCTCAGGTCAGGTCAGGACAGGTAGTCAGGTCGGATCAGGCCAGGTGATGTCAGTTCAGGTCAGGTAAGGCCAGGACAGGCTCGGTAAGGTTATGCAGGGTGGGATCATTAGGTATGGCCAGTCCATGTAACGTCAGAATAGGTAATCAGGTAGGATCGGGTCAGGTCAGGTATGTTCACTCCATCCGGTTAAATTAACCCAGGTTGGGCTGAGTAGCACAAGAAAAAGAAACGCACGTTCAGCATCCGTCAGACATCCGCTCAGTAGAGATGGGGTCGCGCCTAAAGCAGCTTCTGCCTCACATTGTTTTTATTTCCAAATCATCTGCACAAAACACATCGCGCTCCCCTACCTGTTTTATCCTCAAACTGACTACCGCCAACGGACAGGGACGATATTCTAATGGCCAGTGTTCACTTCTAGCCCGACAGGTGAGCTCCGGTGTTCAAACTTCATCCTCGAGGCGATCTGAGGCTGTTGCCCGGGACAATTCTGATGTGTTCAAACCTCATCCTCGGTGGGACCAGAGCCTGCTACCCGGGACAATTCTGACGTTTGGATAACCATCAGACGAAGTTATCTGAAGTCTGCGAGTGAGCCCGAAGCTTGAGTCTCAAGTCCAAAGATTGAGGATCGTTCAGACGTCTGAGACGGAAGATCGTGGGTTCGAATCTCAAGTCGACAGGCAGTTTACCGAGTCCACCCGCGACCAATCGGCGTGAGAGGTTGGCGCCGCTATAGAACCAGCGGTTGAAGTCGTAAATGACCCAGGGTTCTATCTCCAAGTATCGAAGCTAAAGTCTCAAAAAGATTGAGGATCGTTCAGACGTCTGAGACGGAGGCTGAGTGTCCTGTCTCAAGTCACAGGCTAGAATACCGAGTCTGACACTGAAGTCCCCCGAAGAACGGGGAAGTTTGGGGTCTAATCATCACTGAAGCTCATCCCATTGGTAATGTTGTCACAAATAAGCTATTCATGGACTGTGCACTTAGCATGCAAACAAATCAGCGAGGCATCTATGACTTCTGTTTGGCCTTTATCCTTTTCAGATAGGCTTAACCCAGATGGGCCCCTTGTTTTTAAGCCTTAACTTGTTTTGCGTTATGACAACGAAATACATGAAATGCACGCAACGCCACCATATGCAATCCCCAGCCACATGCTGATCCAGCTGTGTGATTATTAACAGTATTATGCAGTTCGGTGTAAGTCAGTGTTCCGTATTTGGCGGCCGCCGGTCCTCAACAGTAAGTAGGCATGGAAGTGTAGCTATGTGCTGTGGGGACCAGCCCCACTACATACAGTATGGCCCAAAGGTCCCGGGTTCAACACTCGCGCCACTCAGGACATTTCCCAATCCCGCGGCCCACCGGCGAAAAAGTGTGGACGGCGCCATTAGCCGTGATCGTGCATAAAATGCGTCGTGAACAAACCCACTAAACAAACAAACAAGCATACAGTATGCCAGGGCGGGCAGTGCGTTCTGCGCACGACTGGGCGGCTCCCAATTCCGACAGCCGGCAGCTGGCCTCGGCATCACCTGGACGTTGATGCAGGACCGCATCACCTCCCCGCACTGCGTCAGCAGGCCGTCCAGCCGGAACAGCGCCGCCGCCGCCACCACGCTGACGATGTTGGCCGGCTGTAGCTCCACCTCGTCGTGGTACAGCGAGCCCAGCGCCGTCTCCAGACCTGGCGGCGAGACGGGGAACTAGAGCTGTGGCGATCCTGGCGCCGTCCTCACACGCGGCGGCGAGGCGAAGAACTGGAGCAATAGCGATCCCAGCGCCGTCTCCAGACCTGGCGGCGAGACGGGGAACTAGAGCTGTGGCGATCCTAGCGCCGTCCTCACACGCGGCGCGGAGACGAAGAACTGGAGCTATAGCGAGCCCAGCGCCGTCTCCAGACCTGGCGGCGAGACGGGGAACTAGAGCTGTGGCGATCCTGGCGCCGTCCTCACACGCGGCGGCGAGATGAAGAACTGGAGCTACGGCGATCCTAGCGTCGTCTCCAGACCTGGCGGCCAGAGGGGAACGAAGCTTGGCGATCCTGGCCCACACGAAGCTGGAGTAATAGCGATCCTGGCGCCGTCTCCAGACCTGGCAGCGAGACGAACAACTAGAGATCCTATAGCGATCCTAGAGCCGTCTCCAGACACGGCGGCGAGACAGAGAACAAGAGCTATAGCGATCCCAGCGCCATCTCCAGACCTGGCGGCGAGACGGGGAACTAGAGCTGTGGCGATCCTGGCGCCGTCCTCACACGCGGCGGCGAGACGAAGAACTGGAGCAATAGCGATCCTGGTGCCGTCTCCAGACCTGGCGGCGAGGCGAAGAACTGGAGCTATAGCGATCCCAGCGTCATCCAGACCTGCCAGAGCCTGGCGGCGAGGCGAAGAACTGGAGCAATAGCGATCCCAGCGCCGTGTCCAGACTTGGCGGCGAGGCGAAGAACAAGAGCTATAGCGATCCCAGCGTCATCTCCAGACCTGGCGGCGAGGCGAAGAACTGGAGCTATAGCGACCCTAGCGCCGTCTTTGCACCTAGCTGCAAGAAAGGAAGCTGGTGGTGCAGGGAAGTTGGCGAGTTTACAGACCTGGAAGGGGTTGGTTGGTTGGTTGGTTGGTTAGTGGTTTTACGACACGTCGACCGTTGAGTCACGTAGCGTCGCCAATCTCTCACGCCGATTGGTCGCGGGCGAAGAGTAGCGACAGGTGAGACTCGAACCCACAACCTTTCGATTGTGAGACGAGCATCTTACCCCTAGACCACTCGTCCCCCACCTGGAAGGGGAATAAACGGCGGTAGAGCGGCTCCGACGCCAGCTCTGGACTTCGTACGCAGTTAAACGCTGTTGGTACGGTTTTAATACGGATATCAGGTGTTCTTGCGAAAACTAGAAGAACCGTACCTCGAAGGCCACTGTGCGAGACGTCAAAAGTACAATCTGCATAGCAATACGAAGCAATAAGACGCCTTGTTGAAAATTTATCACGCTATGCCCAAGGGGCTGCATGCAGAATGTCTTATGAGCACTTGGGAGACACATTTCTAAGCACATTCGTGACGTCTCGTGGGCATACAGCAATACAATATCATAGCATTGCAATGCCGATATGTGTGACTAAAGCGCTGCATGAAGATAAAAGCGTCAGAACTCGGTAACACGACCTAACATAAAATGACGCGAAGTAAGTATATGATGTTGGAAAATAGATAGATCAAGGCGTCGGGACTTAAAATAAATCACTAAGTCAATGAAGTCCCAGGTGTGCACCTTGTATGCCGTTCAAACGCATGCAGTTAAAAAAAACAACAGGACGAAAAAGAAACGAAACGACAAGCCGCGGCCAGCTGGATCGCCAATCGTTTCCCTGCTACTTGAAGGTAGGATATATATCTTAAATACATAAATCGATGAAGAAACAACTGCATATGTAATAAGTGCATAGGTACACACGACCGTGCGCACTCACGCGCAAATACCACGCACAGTCGTCAAACGTCATACTTGGGGGCATTCTTCTCACGCTACTAGGCTATGACAGGACAGGCTATGGCAGGAGAGGCTATGGCTAAGGCACACACTAGAGCAGATCCACACGCTACTAGGCTATGACAGGGCAGGCTATTGCTAAGGCTATGCCAGGACAGGCTATGGCTAAGGTACACACTAGAGCGCATGCACACGCTACTAGACTATGACAGGACAGGCTATGGCTAAGGCACACACTAAATCACATCCACGTGCTACTAGGCTATGATAGGACAGGCTATGGCTAAGGATATGACTACAAGGCTATGGCTAAATGACGGCAGGACAGACCAGGCACCAGTGGACAAGGTGACATTTATGATCTGGGGAGGAGGCAGGTAATAATAATAACAGATCAACCACACCCCCCAAATAAGACCATCAATATCACACCACTGCCCGGAATGCCTCTGATGTTGCTGGTGCTTTGATCGCAGCAGCAGCAACATCAGAGTCAACAGCAACATCAGAGCGCCAGCATCATCAGAGGTACGAGCAACATCAGAGCGCCAGCACCATCAGAGGAACCATCAACATCAGAGCACCAGCAGCATCAGAGCGCCAGCAACATCAGAGATACCACCAACATCAGAGGTACCAGCAACATCAGAGCACCACCAACATCAGAGCGCCAGCAACATCAGAGGCACCACCAACATCAGAGCGCCAGCAACATCAGAGGCACCAGCAACATCAGAGGCACCAGCACCATCAGAGGTACCAGCAACACCAGAGGCACCGGCAACACCAGAGGCACCAACGCGACACCAGAGACGTACGCACCAGCCATGGTGATGTTGGGGTCGACAATCTCTATGTTGATCTGGCTCTCCCGGGCCTCCCTCCAGTTATCGGAGAACATGCTCCGGAAGTAGGGACTCTGAAAATGCCGCACACATTGTGAGAACAGAGTCGGGCGGGATTGATTGATTTCTTGGGTTTGAGGGCACGCCGACTACAGGGTCATTTGGCGCCCATCGGTGGAGTGGGAGCGGACGGTGTTCGTTAAGTGAGCTGGCACGGGTCGAACGGACATTTCGAATCGAGGAAGACGTTCCTATGCATATGCATCAGAGGAAACCCGAAGTCCGCGAATTCTAATAACGTTGCCGGGCCGACAAGTTGCGGAATCCAAGGAATCCAAGGAATCCAAGCCTCCGAAATCGCGCAGATTGAACCGCAGCAATAGGCGGCTGGAACAATGGGGAGGGGGAGGGGGGAAGAGAGTGATTTTTTTAAGGAGTGCCGGACCATAAAGGTGATTTGCGCCGCCTTTAAAGCGAGTACGTTGCATGCCCGTCTTTAAAGCGCGTGCTTCCAAGCAAAGTGCAGGCAAGTGTACATTTACGTTAAGGGAGTTTTACGTTATAGTTTGTGTGATGTCCTAAGTGCTGAAGACGGGGGTGACTCCCCTTGGTGGGGGACATCTCCCTGATGTCTAAATGGTTTTAGTTTTACTCTACTCCTCCGCAAGATAATTTGTAGTTTGGGTGGGTGGGGGTGGGGGGGGGGGGAGAGGTTGACAGTTACGAGAAGTTGTTGGTTGGTTGGTTGGTTCGTTGGTTGGTTATTGGGGTTTAGGGGCGCATCGACTGCTTGAGTGATGAGAAGTTGATTTTGCCAGGGTGCCGGCTTTAGTCTACTCTTCACGAAGAGCACCGAGGGATCGTTACCGTGCGAACAAGGAGGAAATTGTCCCCACAGCCTCTCACGCCGGTCGCAGCGTGATACGCTGCACAGGCGGGAACAAGACGTGCTGAGCGCGAAGTACCGACTAGAGATGTACCAGAGTTGGCATATAGTGTCAGATAGTGTGACTATACCAGATGCCACACACAAAACCATACAGCTCAACCATATGCACCACACCAAACCATACAGCTCAACCATATGCACCAAATCAAACCATACAGTTCAACCATACTCACCACACCAAACCATACAGCTCACCATATGCACCACACCAAACCATACAGCACAACCATACTCACCACACCAAACCATACAGCTCAACCATATGCACCACACCAAACCATATAGCTCAACCATAACCGCAACCTCAACCGCACCAAATCCTCATGCACGCAGCTCAACCCTGTGTGCCGATTTTGTGTAAGCCGCCCACAGAGCTGTCGACATGTTCGGGCGTGACTATCATGCGGTTAGCAACAATCACCCGGGGTCACGACCTCGCGCCGCCCGAGGCGACTGGGAATGTGGCCTTGGATGAGTTCACACCACATCGTCTCGCGTGAGGAATCGTTGGAGCGTAACGAAGCGGACTGCCGAGCCAGACAAAGAAAAGCCGACCACGTCATACCGCATCTACCGTGTGACGTGGACTCGCCTGGGGTAGGGAAAAGGTCAGAGCCTACAATGGAGACCGTGGGGGCACGTCGTGAAGCGTGGAGTTGCATCCTGAACAATTGTCCTGTCTATTCACCATATAAGGACTTATGGGAGAAATGAAGTCCTGTAAACGTCTGACAACCCTACTGTGCTTGACCTGCATAACCATCATGCTCGATATTATGGCATGAAATATATCCCTAAGCGCTAACGCATTCCGTAGCAGACTTGACGCGAAGTTCGACTTTATTCGCTTTCACCTAGGATTATAGCTGTCTGTATTCAAAGACCGCTTTTACCTCCTGTTCACATGCTCATCTGCACAATCAGTGTCGGAATTTCTTCCGCAAGGCATAAATGTATGCCGATTGTTTGCTCCAACAAGTTATTTGTTCCAACAGGTTGTTGTTCCAACAAGTTATTTGTTCCACCAAGTTCAAATATGATGAGTTGGAATTTAGTTAGGGACGCGTCGCCTAGCTAGTTCACATCAGGGACATATGGAGCAAATTAATGGAAACCATCCATCATCTATGCATACCTGGTCGCCGTTTATCTGCCCTGGGTTTCGTTGTTATTCCCTCCTGCAGAATAGTCACAGAGAAGCTGAATCAGACACCAAAAAGGCAACGATACAAAGAAATCCGCCAACCAATGATGCCGACATCGACCCCACATTAGCCGGCAAGCCGTCCAGTCGCAGAGTCTGGTTGTCCCTAATATTGACCCCAGTCACTGATCCGTGACAGGGGTCACAATTAGGGAGCACACTCCTGGCTGGCAGGCACTGGCTGTCCATAAATGTGACCCGGTCACGATCCACTGAGTTGGAAACTCGTCTTCCGAGCATGCCACATTCACACAGATATGACTGATTGATATGACGGATGACTGATTGATGATTTATGAGTGATTGATATGACGACGTATATGGCTGATTGATGAAATATGTGACTGATTGATATGATATATATAACTGATTGGTATGGCAGATATGACGATTGCTATGACGGGTATGACTGGTTGATATGACATACATGACTAATATAACATACACAACTGATTTATATGACATATGGATGATTGATATGGCAGATATGACTGGTTGATGACAGATATGACTGATTGATATGACAGATATGACTGATTGAAGACAAGTATGACTGACAATTTGAGCGCGCAGCTCGGAATCAGCTGAGACAATTCACCCTCGAAGTTCACCTTGAAAACATGGAAAAACTACGCTCATACATGCCATGCTCATGCATATATCAAGTGCTCGCAGCATCGATATACCTTCAGCACATTTTCATTGAGGAATGCATGCGTGTCTGCTTTTCGGCATTGGGCGGACAAATTCAATCTTCGTAAATATATATCGCTTTTTCCTTCTCGAAATCTGGGGCAGCTGAAAAAGAATGGCATGCCATCAGAATATCGGCGACACGTGAATCTTGTGTTATAAGTATTGCGGGATAGCATGCTCTTGCAACCTCCAGCATACACAACACTAGCGGCGAAAAAGGCAACAAAAAAAAAAGAAGGTAACCGTGACAAACATCAGAGTCTGGTTGTCATCAGAGGAATTGTCGCTGATCCACCTGGGCTTCCATCCGGTCCCCATCTGGGCTTCCATCTGGTCCCCATCTGGGCTTTGATGAGTAACGTGACATGAACTCCCCAATTGTCGCATTCTGAATAATAATCTACTACACACACTCCCTCGAAACGTGAAATCCTTCAAGGAGAAAGAAGTTCCAAGGCTTTGGAGTGTTATACGGGCAGGTCTATAGCTACACCTACAACCACAGCTACTTACTACAGCTCAGGGCAGAGCACGAGACAGTGCATCCTATGGCTATATTTCCACGATGCATTGGGAGATCATCTGGCGCTTTTTACGACTTGTTTTTTTCCTTGTCTTGTTAACAATCGTGGTGACAATTAACGTTTCAGATCTGGGGCGTTCGGAGAAGACCAGAGCTCCTCTGGCCGTTACGCTTGACACTTTCTCCAGGCATGACAAACAAAACAAAATCAAACGGGTGTGTCCACTAATCGAAGCAGGGGAGACGGCCGTGACTGGCACCAGCCGGGACAACTTGGTGCCCCCCCCCCCCCTCAGCGCCGTGTAAATTCAGGGTCAGACGCAAGGAGTGGCAAGGCATTTTGCGCGCGCTGTACATCAGCAGTCGCCCCTCCAGCCGTACGACCGCCTCTACAGGTAGTGGGATTGGTTGGATATTTCGGTTTAGGGGCGCATCGACTGCGTTGGTCATACAGCGTTCACACACGTAGTGGGAGCGTGGGACGAGATGCGCTAGGTTTTCTCCGGTTTGAGCCACACGGTGGGCCGTGGACTGACGTCGACTACGTCACAATGACGTAATCAGCGCCACACGGCGGGCCGTGGACTGACGCTGATACGTCACAATGACGTAATCAGCGCCACACGGCTGGCTGAGCCCACGCTGATTAAGTCACAATGACGCAATCGCGTACATTCTCCTGGCATTGTTCGCACGTGATGTCCAAGGCTGGAAAGATACCAGCGTTGAATGTCTGTGTTGGAGCTTAACTGCGCATCGGCTTAAGTTCACACATAGCGAATTCTAAAATAAATCCTACACATTATCGGACAAAAGGCTCGAGACGATCGTTTATTAAGCATGTTACCGCCAGAACAATTGTCCGAGTTCCGCGGGTGGCGCGTCTCCGATAATTGTCTCGGAAGCGCGTGCATCCGAACTGGCGACTCCGACATGCTCCCGCCCAAACGTGGGTCATGTCATTTGACCTGACCCACCCACACGCGCGCCACGCACACTCGCACGCATACTGCAATGTTTTATCATACAGGTTGAGAGGTATGTCGCAAGACAAATCGTAAAATCTAAATCTCATTATACAAATCAGAATCGCATTGCCCATGTGTATTACAGGATACCCATGAGCCCATGTGTATACCCATGAGTCCCCACCATTTGATCAGCCATAGAAACATTACGCGCTATGAGCCTACACGTAATCATATTCCCCGCGCCTAGCATCCGTCACCCTTAGCTGAATCGACTTCCAGCGGTGAGGCTATATATGATTTGGGCGGGAATCTATCAGAAAATTCCCCGATCGGCGTGGAAACTCAAATTTTCCTGATTGCGACGAGGGCGTTTTGGCTTTTAGGATGACGTACCAGCAGCCACAGGCGTATTTGCATCCCAATACGTGGTCTTCTTTTCCGTCCCAAGCTAATTTGGTCTTCTATTAGTTAGTTATTTGGGATTTAGGGCGCGTCGGTGGTCTTCTATTAGTTAGTTATTTGGGCTTTAGGGCGCGTCGGTGGTCTTCTATTGTATAGTTGCAAGCAACAAACACTTGGCAGCTCCCCACTCTATCGCACTTCCCCTTCTTGGCCTTGTTTTTGTTGGCAATGCCGCGACTTGAGAATGTACGCCTAGATTAACTCATAACTAACCGCATGCGTCGCTGGGCAAGAGGGGCCGAGGGCAGGGAGTGGAGGGGGGGGACTTTTGGTCGCCTCGTCATAGGTGACCATACCGGAGCCAAAAGCAACGTCAGAAAAACCTGTCCTATCGAAGATCCGTCACGCCACTCGTGTTGCCAACGCACGCCACACGGCCAGCGACCACTCGCGCCACAGACCAGGATGCCGACCAACACCAGCGCCTCCTCCTCACGGCGCTAACCTTGGCCACCACGTGACGTCAGCTTACGCGTGGGAGCCCAAGGACGGCAGCGCCGCCGCATTTGCAATTCAAATAGTGGCCCGCGCGCGCGCTGGGGCGCCGCCAATTGCGAAGATCATCTTCTCGGTCTCGACGGACGAGCTCGGCCCGATTGCCGGGGAGTTGAAGGAGTTGGTGCAGGCCCGGAGCGCACGCACGGAGTGAAGGCGGCGGTCTCGAGAGGCAGCTTCAGTCCGGCGATCACTTGCGCAGCGGCAGGCGATTCGCGCCATTTCGGGCCGCGCCGCGTCGCCCGGGGCGAGCGCGGTCGGCCGCACAGCTGCCAGACGACGGCCAGGAAGATCACCGGCGGCTCTTGGAAAACCTCCAGCTCAGGCTGCCGAGCTCGGAAAATCCCCAGCTCAGGTGGCCAGATCGCCAGCAATAGGCCGGATTTTGGGAAATCGGAGATTTTTTTACTTGGCCCCATCAAGCCAGACTTCTGGATCCGTCCCCGAACCGAACACGTCGAATGATCGCAGATGAGCCGCAATTCATCTGCGATCATTCGACGTGGCAGGAAAGCAACACCACAGTAATACATCACGTGCACTACATATCTCCATCAGAACGGCACCCAACTCTGCTCACCACTGCACGGAGTCAAAGGAGTGGCAGCACCCTGAACAGTGTATGCGTGTGTGTGTGTGTGAGGGGCTGAGTTACATTTAGCTGGGGTTTTCTTCACGTACAGATCACGCAGTGAGTGGATGCCAAAAACAGGAGACTCGAACAGGAGACAGGAGGAGGAACAGGAGACAGGAGACAGGAGACAGGAGACAGGAGACAGGAGACTCGTGTTGCCAACAGGCGACCAGGAGACAGGAGAGACAGGCAAAAACAGGAGACTCGAACAGGAGACAGGAGACAGGAGACAGGAGACAGGAACAGGAGACTCGATGTCTGCCAACACGCGACGCGGTCTGTTGGACCAGCGAGGAGAGGTCAATATTTACCTGCTGGCACAGACATGCGGCAACGGCAGAGCACCCGCGTACAGTGCAACATCGGCATCAACATCGGCATCAGCATCAGCATCAGCATCGGCATCAGCATCAGCATCGGCATCAACATCGGCATCAGCTCGGTTTCAACATCAGCTTCAGCATCGGCATCAGCATCAGTACCAGCATCAGCACCAACATCAGCATCAGCTTCAGCATCGGCAGGCGGCACTCTCCGCGTGGGCGTTTCGGTCTCGCGACCAGACAATCACCCAGCTTACATCAGCGGCGAAATTTCCCTGTGCGATTGATTGGTTGATTATTTGGGTTTAAGGGTGCGATGCAATAGGGTTGGTTGGTTGGTTATTTGGGCTTAGGGGCGCATCGACTGCGTTGGTCATACACCGCCCAGATGCAATTATGGAAACTTACGAAAATAATGCTAGGCTATTCGGATGTTTTGGTATATCAGAAGTCCGCTTACAAGAGGAATATTTTCGTAAGTTGTCATCGCATCGCATTCGGAACATCGGCTGCTCACGTAAACGCAATATGTTGACTTGTACATTCGTGGGCTAAGAACTGGGGACAAGGAACAGGGGGCTAGGAGCAGTGGGCTAGGAACAGGGGCTAGGAACATAAGGCTATGAATAGGGTGCTAGAAACAGGGGCTAGGAACAGGGGGCTAGGAACAGGGGGCTGGGCGGGCGGGCTGCCTCTGCCATTTCTCGAGAACCTTAGCAATCGGCTGCATGAACGCTGCATCGAAGACAATTGGTGTATGGACGCGAGGTATGTAGATCAATCGTGGGCCAGGTTGTTGAGTTCAATATTATTTCCGAAAATGTACTGCAATAGTGAACACACCTCCACCACCCACCCCCAGAAAATCAGATATAACCCATGGTATCCCAACACGACGCTACAAAATGTAATATATCAGGGCAGACTGCCAACGCAATAATACATCATTCTTGCTTCTTTGCTCAGTGTTTTTGTTTTGCTCGCTTGCCACTTTGCACACTTTAAGTAAAAAAATTGGAGTAGAACATTTTTCCTGACAGGGGACGCGAGTGAGATGCATTCCTAGCCGGGTGTGATTGTCAATCCAAGAAGGAAAACTTTACAAGTGTCTGTAAGTGGTGCCACTGCTTAACAGTGGTATTCCCGGCCACTCACTTCTTCGGACACCTCTACATGCTCCTTTTCATGGCAGCTTTTACAAATGAGCAAAACACGCAGCGAACGGACCGTTCGGTTGGTTATTGGTTTTACGACACGTCGACCGTTGAGTCATGTAGCGTCGCCAATCTCTCACGCCGATTGGTCGCGGGCGAAGAGTAGCGACAAGTGAGACTCGAACCCACAACCTTTCGATTGTGAGACGAGCATCTTACCCCTAGACCACTCGTCCCAGCGAACGGACCGTTCGATTGCGATGTGCTCATACAACGAACCAGCAGTGAAAACCTGTATCACACCAATCCAGCCGCACTCCACCACAGGGGAATCTGGGCAACATTCTATCACCGTGCTTGCAGTGTGGTGGTGGTGAATTGCTGTTTAGGGGCACGTCGACGTGTTTGCAGTGTGAAAACCAGTCACAAACAGGATGAGCAGACGAGTCACAAACAGGATGAGTAGACATGTCACAAACAGGATGAGTAGATATGTCACAAACAGGATGAGTAGACATGTCACAAACAGGATGGTCAGACGAGCCACAAACAGGATGATCAGACGAGTCACAAACAAGATGAGCAGACGAGTCACAAACATGATGAGCAGACGAGTCACAAACAGGACGAGCAGACGAGTCACAAACAGGATGAGCAGACGAGTCACAAACAGGACGAGCAGACGAGCCACAAACAGGATGATCAGACGAGTCACAAACAGGATGAGCAGACGAGTCACAAACAGGACGAGCAGACGAGTCACAAACAGGATGAGCGACGCGTGCCGTCGTGCTACATCGAATGCCACCAGGGAGAAGCAGCCGAACAAAGTCAAGCCACGCGCCACAACATTCATCACTGCGAGCTGTTGTTTTTCGCTTCACGACGCACTCAGCAGCTGAGGCCATATGCCGTTGCCTGCCTCTCACCCTGGCACAAAGGGCGGGCACCGCGGGGAATCGAGCCCCGCACCTCTGGTGTCCCAGACGTTCAGCTCAACCACTGAGCCGGTCACCGCGGCCAATAGTGACTATCTTTAGGAACAAAGATATAAGATAATAAACAAAGATATAACAAAGATAATAAAGATATATATATATATATATATATAATAAAGATAAAGATATATATATATACCTAGAAAATATAAAGATATATAAAGATATATATAAAGATACATATATATAATAAAGATAAAGATATATATATCAACAAAGATATAAGATAATAACGACCAATTGTGACTATCTTTAGGAACAAAGCTGTAAGTGCAATCAGCGCATGATTCCGAGGCGCAGTTGCATGGACATATTAAATTTTAAGCTGTGTTGTGCATTATGCAGCATTGGGGTTGCTATCAGCTCTTTTTGAACCTGTGATTGACAATAGCAAGTAACAGCCACTTGTAAAAGATAATTGTGTCTGCTTCGCTGGTATAATACAATATAATACAATAGAGCGTTCAAGATTGTGAGGGTCGGGACGGGACGGGACGGGACGGGACGGGACGGGACGGGACGGGACGGGACGGGACGGGACGGGACGGGACGGGACGGGACGGGACGGGACGGGACGGGGGGGGGGGGGGGGGGGGGGGGGGGGGGGGGGGGGGGGGGGGGGGGGGGGGGGGGGGGGGGGGGGGGGGGGGGGGGGGGGGGGGGGGGGGGGGGGGGGGGGGGGGGGGGGGGGGGGGGGGGGGGGGGGGGGGGGGGGGGGGGGGGGGGGGGGGGGGGGGGGGGGGGGGGGGGGGGGCTCGGCTCGGCTCGGCTCGGCTCGGCTCGGCTCGGCTCGGCTCGGCTCGGCTCGGCTCGGCTCGGCTCGGCTCGGCTCGGCTCGGCTCGGCTCGGCTCGGCTCGGCCCTGTTCGGTTCAAGTCGAGTGGTTCACACCCGCATAGCTGTCCTTCGGCTTCAATCCGGCTCGCACATCCAACCGTCCACGCCGTGCAAACGCCAACGGCGAGACATCTGGCAGCCGGCCGCGCCCCCGCCGAGCGGCGACGTCACCAGGGGCGGAGCCGCCGCCGCCGCCGCCGCCGCCGCCGCCAGCGGCACAGTCCAGTCCACGTCGGCAGCGGGGGCGCAGCGCACCTTCTCACACCGACCGCCACCACCACCGCAGCCATGCGCCTCCTGCTGACCGCCGTCGCGCTACTCGCCTGGGCCGGGCCGGCGTCGGCGCTCGAGTGCTACGCGTGCCGCGGCGAGCGCCAGATCAAGGGCATCGCCCTGTCCGCCGCCATCACCAGTCGGCTGGCCACCTTCCCCAAGTGCACCGAGATGGCCGCGCAGGGCGCGTCCGCCAAGTTCGAGCAGAAGTGCGCCGCCGGCGACAAGGGCTGCGTCAACATCGTCGACCCGGCCGACGCCGGCAACCGGCTGCGCTCGTGCTTCCCGCTGGCGCGCGACGAGTGCAAGGCGGGCGCCTGCTACTGCAAGGGCGACTTGTGCAACGGCGCCGCCGGCGGCTGGGCGTCGGCGCTTGCCGTGGCCGCCGCGCTGCTGGCGCTGCACGCCGGCCGCTGAGGCCGACGCCGACGTCGGCACGCGGTGAGAACCCTGGGAGAATGCGGCCGGAGCTGGTGGCGACGATTCGCCAGCGGCGCGACGGCGGCCCGGCGGAAAGCCAGCGCGGGGCTTGGCGGAGGCCTTGGCGAGCGCGTCCGGCGAGGGATGGCAGTGACAGTCCGGTGAGAACTCGGTGGGAGCTCCGCGGAGAATCCGCTGGGAGCTCCGGGGAGAACCCAGTGGGAGCTCCGGGGAGAACCCAGTGGGAGCTCCGCGGAGAATCCGCTGGGAGCTCCGGGGAGAACCCAGTGGGAGCTCCGGGGAGAATCTGGTAAGAGCTCCGGTGAGACCTCAACAGCCGTCCGATGAGAACCCTACCAAGTCTCTGACGCCACCCGGAGCTCATTGAAACCCCAAAGCAGGCTACATCAGCGACTACAGTGAGAATCAGACACTGCCCAAATCACAATGAACGTGCGCGGGAGGAGAACTTACCGAGCTCTAGGTGAGAACTGAAGCTCAGTGAGAGCTTCAGCTCAATGAGACCTAAGAGCTCACTGGAATCCAACGTGGTGAATGCGGTGACGTAAATTGAGGCGGGTACGGAGAACTGGTAGCATTGGTGACACAAGGCTTGCTATCTGGTGGCACTCTGGCAGTAGTTGTGGGGTGGAGAGGTGGGCATCTTTTTCTCAGCTGCATAACTGTCTGTTGGTTGTTTCGTTTCGCTGCTGAGTTGCCGCTAAGTGTGCGGTGGCACCTTGTAACTGGCGGTGGCACCTTGTAACTGGCACGTGTATACAGTTTTTCGTACGCGAACGACAGCGCTTGTGAGCTAGCCGGCGCAGAAGCCGACAAACCACGGGACTACATAATTATCGCGACGGAAGCACGAGTCTATCGAGAGGAGCCGCACGGTGGAAAATAGTCTTCTGGTCCGCCATTATAATGCAACCGCCATATTGGCGCAATGTCACAGGTTGCAAATATTGCGGACCTATGCGTTGGGTGGACGATGAAAACATTCGGTACAGCAGTTAACAGAATGATAGCGCTAACATGTTGGGATGCCCTAAAGCACCATTTCCAATGCAGGATGGCGTGGCATTCATCACACACCGAACACACTTTCAATCGATGTCACATGTCTCCTTGACCCCCCCTCCCCCACACCCATGTGGTAGTCACCATGAGTATGGGTTGGACTTTGATCGAAGCATACATTCTCCTCGTCTACCACTCGGGTGATCGGGACAATTCGGACGAACTGATGCGAACGAGTCGACATGCAACTGATGCGACGAACGAGTCGACAACTAGCAGATGAGGTGCACACCCAACCGAAAGAAAGACGACAGCACACTACAATCAGTGCACGGCGTCTGTAAGGACACCGGGAGCGCGGGTAAGCGTTAAAAGCGCGGGTCAAGTGGAATATCCGTGTACATCTGTCACAATAGGGACATTGGCCGGAATGTTTACACAGTCACGCGTCTCCAGTGGCAAGCAGAGCTGGTGTGATTTCGGGTGCGATACAACTAAGTTGCATTGTTAAATTTTTACCAAATTGCATTGGTAATTGGCGAACCAAATGGCGCCAACCGTGGCCGCAAATGGCGCCAAGCGTCCTGAACTCGGCACCCCAGGGTGGAAACCGAAGACTTTCCGCGGGCGGGAATGCCGCCGCGATCCTCTTCGCTTCAACACAGCTTAAGCGCACTTCAGAAGAACATTGGGAGAGAATGGGTGCCATGATATTCAACCAAAGTATGACGGAAACACATCGCCACAGGCCATGCTATCCAACCAACGAATGACGGAAACAGATCCCTACAGACCATGATGCGCAACCGATTTACACGAGCCCGAAGCTAGTATCCATCATCTTCGAGGTCCAATGCGAACACCATCATATATTTCTATTCATTACTGTCGGCGCCGAGAGTCGGTTGAAGGCCAACGGAGACCATACTGCAGCGGAAACTATACTCAGGCAGCGGACACCATACTCAGGCAGCGGAGACCATATTAAGGCAGCCGAGACCATACTCAGGCAGCGGAGACCATACCCAGGCAGCGGAAACCATACTCAGGCAGCGGAAACCATACTCAGGCAGCGGAGACCATACTCAGGAAGCGGAAACCATACTCAGGCAGCGGAAACCATACTCAGGCAGCGGAGACCATACTGCAGCGGAGACCATACTCAGGCAGCGGAGACCATACTCAGGCAGCGGAGACCATACTGCAGCGGAGACCATACTCAGGCAGCGGAGACCATATTCAGGCAGCGGAGACCATACTCAGGCAGCGGAGACCATACTGCAGCGGAGACCATATTCAGGCAGCGGAGACCATACTGCAGCGGAGACCATACTCAGGCAGCGGAGACCATACTCAGGCAGCGGAGACCATATTCAGGCAGCGGAGACCATACTGCAGTCCTTAGACTGGGATGGTTGGGAGAAAGGAGTGCAGAATTCACAGCGAGAGTGAGCGAGCCAGAGAAAGAGTGATAATTTGTTAGTTAGTTATTTTGGCCTTAGGGCGCTTCGACCAGAGTTGATCATTCGCGCCCAAAAAAGAGTGAGAACGACAGCGAGACAGAGAGAGGGACGGAGGCAGACAGAGGGACAGGAAGAGTGGGGACGAGCGTCAATGGAGGGGGGAACGAGAGAAAGAGAAGGGGAGAGAAGAGAGTGAATGAGATAGAAATTGGAAACATAACCCGGCGAGCAGCCTGGAGGGGAACCCTTCTCTGTAGTCGCTTATCTGCAAGTAAAATCATCCATTTGGCGTCCGCCCGGGAAAAGTTCTCATCTCCGTCCTAGCCGAGCCTACCTCGGTGTTTGGCAACAGTGCATGCGTGAAATTCGTCTACTTCTGGAAGCGCGGGCTCATGGATTTCTATCGCACCGGCTCAAAACACGGACGGGAAAACTTCACACGAGTCCTTGCCGACGAACGCCCACAAATCCGCTGGTCAGTTGACGATCGAAAGCACTAAATGGATTAAAATACGAGCATCTAATCATGACCTTGAAACTCCAGACAATGAACCCTGGACCCTGGTCATGACCTGGAAACTCTGGACACTGGACGCTGGATCCTGGACCCTGGCCATGGCTTGGAAACCCAGGGTATTGGATGCTGGACTCTGAACCCTGGTCGTAACCTGGAAACCCGGGAAACTAGACGGTGGACACTAGATCATGGACCCTGGCCATGGCCTGGGAACCCGGAAGCAGTGGACCATGCTCAGAATTCACAGTGAAAAACGACATGTAGCGTGAAAATGTGTGCATCGCAAGCAGTTTTCCATTTTCTGCATCTTTTACTCAACATCCATGGCATTTCGGAGATCCAAGCTTGCCCACAGATAAATTCCCGTCAATGCAGCTAGCGTTGACTTCACTGAACTTCGTGTCTGCAATGTTGCTGGGCATCACTCAGAACGAAAAAAAATACTACTGAACTACATACAAATCAATTATATATACGTTCTGACGCTGATATGGCAGCGGTTTGTTCTACTGTCTTCAAACAGAGACATACGCATGCATCTCGTCGTTGCCCCAAAGTTGGGCTGCGCACGCGCAGTAGTGACCGCTTGGGGCTAGCCGCAGGGGCAGCCGCAGGGGCAGCCGCAGGGGCAAGACGCAGGGACGAGACGCAGGGGCGAGACGCAGGGACTAGGATATAGGACATAGGATGGAGACATAGGGTCGGCTGAAGGGGGCCGGCTGTCATGTCCTTGGGCATGCTGTCATGGCCAAGGGTCCCAGCTCAACTGAAGCTGAAGGGGGTTGGTTGGTTGGTTATTGGGATTATTGGGGTTTAGGGGAGCATCGACTGCGTCGGTCATGCAGCGCCCTAGCTGAAGGGGGCCGGGGGAACCGAGTACTACTGTCATCTACAGGGGCTCCGACTCAGCTGAGACTCACGGAGGCCAGGGGAACCGAAGAGAGCTAGTGTAATCTACAAGGGATCCAGGCCGAGCTGAAGCTGAAGGGCGCCGAGATCAGTCGAGGCGAGCTTGGGTCAGCTGAAAGGACCGGGCCGGTAACAATGGGTAGGGTCCACCGAGGGGAATTAGGGTCTACTGGCGGGCAAAGGTCGACTGAAGGGTCTAGGGCCAGCGGAGTCAATCCGGATTGGGAAAACGAGACAGGGTCTAGTCAGGGTCTAGTCATGGTCTAGACAGGGTCAGACAGGGTCGATGGGAGCTAATATTTATCGTGTTGCAAAATAACGAGGCGTGATGGGTTAAGCTTCAATTCAGTACTTCAACTCAGTGCTTCAACTTAGTACCTCAACTCAGTGCTTCAGCTCAGTCATTGGTGGGATGCCAAACAATATCTGGGGTTGGCAGTATACACTAAATGCCCCGAGTCGAGCAAGCAGCTATAGTTGGCTCAGTGTCATCGCCTCCCCCTCCCCCCTAATCTGGAGTTGGCTCAGCGTCAATTCAGCAGCCTGGACTGGTCTGGGCCGGCTCAGGGTCAAACAAATATCCAAGACAGGTTTACACTCCGTCCGACCTCCACCTACCCTAGCACAAATCACGGCCACTTCAACTCAGCATCACAAGGGTGCTGAGTTGAATCCGAACATGCTCGGGTTGCGGCTTTACGACGCACTCAGCGGCTGAGGCCATACGGCGTCCCCCGCCTCTCACCCCGGCAGGAAGGGCGGGCATCGCGGAGAATCGAACCCATGCCTCTGGCGTGCCAGACGCTCAGCTTAACCACTGAGCTACCGACGCCCCATATGTGAGCATGTCGAAACAGGATGGTCATATCTCATTGGAACCCACACCGCCATACGTTAGAGCGACCAAGCATCCAGTGTCATACCTCGGCGACATACCGCCGCATGGTGTGGTGATGCTGTTAGTTGTTAGTTACTTGGGCTTCTGGGCACTTCGACCAATTTTTATTTCTTTCTTTTTTCTTCTTCTTTTTTTCTCCATAACTTGTATTCCGGTGCTTCAGTGTCGGCTGGAAACTATTGCCTTGGTGTGCCTTGGTGGCCTGGAATGTGGCCTGGAATCCTGTCGCTGACACGATTCCGACGGAGCAAGCTCCCGGAACTTTGAGTTTTGAGCTTTGAGTTTGAGTTCAGTTTGAGCTGAGTTTGAGTTGAGAGTTTGATAGTTGATAGTTTGAGTTGATATATTGAGTTGAAAGTTTGAGTTGAAAGTTTGAGTTCATAGTTTGAGTTTGAGTTGAGTGTTTGAGTTGAGAGTTTGAGTTGAGAGTTTGAGTTGAGAGTTTGAGTTGAGAGTTTGAGTTGAGAGTTTGAGTTGAGAGTTTGAGTTGAGAGTTTGAGTTGAGAGTTAGTTGAGAGTTTGAGTTGAGAGTTTGAGTTGAGAGTTTGATAGTTGATAGTTTGATAGTTGATAGTTTTGAATTGATCCTGGGAGTGTCGTCACATGTCAAACAGCCCACGTGACGGTCATAGAACGACCTGCGCTCGCGCGTAAGGTGCCGGCAAGCGGCTACTAAGTGTCGGACTGCTAGGGTTCCCAGACACTGGAGATACTGCGGCGCCTCCTCCCCACAAAGGAGCTAGCGGTGGGCGGCGTAGGCGTGGACCTGCAAATGGCAACTTCGTCATTTCTGAACCCACGAAGTCCAATATCCCACTTGTGACTTAATTACGTAAGGTGTGTTGTTGGTTTTTTCTGTCCCAGGCCTTTCGCCACTTATCAAGTATGAAACTTGAGATGCCAGAGAAGTGGTCCCTGGCAGGACGTGGGAAAATGTGTGGGCGGGTGTTCCGTGCTGCCGGTAGAGGAGTAGAGTCTGCCCGCGGCGTAGAGTCTGCCGATCGGTACCGCACACCCCGACCTTGCGTTCCCGAAAACACGACACAAACAACTTGCAGCCAACCTTGCATCGGGCAAACAGATCGCATTTGTAAAATGGCGCGCCTGCGAGCGTCTGTCATTGAAAATGGCGCCAAGCGTGAGTAGTGGCCGATCAGAGTACTTCGTGGATTCGACCTGTAATGATATCAGGTACCACTCCCCGCCACCTTTGGAACTGTATCACCTCTAATTTGTGTAGCCGAATGAGAAACTCTGGAGTGCTCGAGTGCGTCTACATCGAAATGTTAAGCAAAAGGCTTCCCTGTGTCACAGAAAACGGCGCCCTGTTCGAGACCCGAGTACTTCCACTTTATTTTCTTCACCAGTGACTACCCGCCGGAGAAAAAGCTGAACGAACGCCTTCCCCCCCTCCCCGGACAACATTGTTGGATCAGTCAGCGAAACAGTCAGCGAAATGTCAAACAGTTTCGAAATTTCAAATTTACAACAAAAGCAACTAATGGAGATTCTCTTTGGCTTCTTGCGAAAAACGGACTTCATGAAATTTCAGAAAATTCAAATAGTTGGTTGGTTATTTGAGCTTAGGGGTGCATCGACTGCGTTGGTCATACGGCTCCCAGAACATTGCAATAGCAGCGACCGACCGCCCTCGTCGAACCGACCTTCAACCTATTCAAACCTGGCACGTAGCTGGCATTCTTCATATTTCAACGTCATTGCACAATGCAGTGTTTCCGTATTGCCACTATTGTTCCATATTGTCAACGTACCCATCTTGCCGATCTTTTTGACGTCATCGAGAGTTTTGACGTCCTAGCTTCATTCGGTCCCCTCTTCGAAGAAGAATTGCATAGCACCAGCGCGCGGCCGGTGTCGCTGGACACACTTGGCACGCAGAAGCGCACAAGGTGCGCCGACGCGCAAGGTAAACAGCTGCAGCGTGGGCTCATCCTACCGCCGGCCCCGCCACAAATAGCCCTGCACATGGGCGTCGCCAGGGCTGTACTCCGGGGAGGCTACGTGGATATCGATGGTGCGTATGACACCGTCATACATACATGCATGGGAAAGCAGCATGAGCTCATCCTACCACCCGCCCCCACACGAATAGCCTTGCACAGGGGCGTCGCCAGGGCTGTACTCCGGGGAGGCTACGTGGATATCGATGGTGCGTACGACATCGTCATACATACATGCATGGCAGAGCAGCATGAGCTCATCCTACCACCCGCCCCCACACGAATAGCCTTGCACAGGGGCGTCGCCAGGGCTGTACTCCGGGGAGGCTACGTGGATATCGATGGTGCGTATGACACCGTCATACATACATGCATGGGAAAGCATCATGAGCTCATCCTACCACCCGCCCACACACGAATAGCCTCGCGCAGGGGCGACTCCAGGGCTGTACTCTGGGGAGGATACGTGGATATGGAAGGTGCGTACGACACCGGCATACATACATACATGGGAAAGCATCTTCAGGAAGGCTCGATTGCATCTTCTCCCCTGCTCAACGGATTTCTCAGCCAAATTCGCCCCTTCGGTATGCTCGAGTGCACACCCCTTGCACCCCTCCCCCCGCCCGCTTAACGAACTTGTTTCGGCCGAGCGCACCCCTCCGTGGAAATGCGCCCCTCCCTGTGCTAACTCCTGGCTCCGCCCCTGAGCTGACTGCCTTGCAGGAGCGTCAGTCAATGGCTGACGTCATCGGGCGACCGCCGCACGTCAGAAGTCGCACCGCACACCCGCAGCAAACAAACACCGCCCGGGGCGGCTTGCGGCGGGCAGCACATGCGGGGGAGGGGAGGGGCGGGCGGCACATGCGGGAGCGGCACATGTCTGCTGATGGCGGCACACCGAGCCGTAAACACGCCTGCCTTATCACTCGCACGCCGCGGGTGCAGACGACCCGGGCAACGACAGCGACAGAGATAGAGTGCGGAAGAACGACAGCAATGTGCGTGACGTCACTGTCGTTAGTTATTGTGACGTCACTGTTGCGGTGCTGCTGCGCACTCGACCTGATCGCGGCCGGCAGCCAGCAGAGCGTGCAGTCAGTGACGCACGAGGACATCGATAAAGGCGTTAAGTTATGTAGAGGATTTCCTCCCCCGCAAAAAGAAAACGAGCGCGAAGGGACAAAGAACGGTTGATGTGGCGAAAAGGAATGCTTGAACTTTCCAATGTTTGATCTAATCGCACGCTTCGCACGTAGTTACATCAGGTCATTGACATCAGGTTACATCAGGTCGGTGTGATTGCCTTAAGCCAATGCTGTAGACCAAACACGCTCCTGGTTTTCGTGACAATCGCTGTTGTGTGCCAACTTCGTTTTCATTGATGGCTTGGGCGGGGAGGGATTTCCTTTTCCCCCTATGCAGTTCCACCAGCGAAGGTAGGCATGTAGCGGCTCGTGTGGCTACGTTTTCTCAAGACGTGTCCGTTGGCGAGCTCCAAAGATCCGTAACTTGTCGGTACGTATATCGGGCTAAAGGCACACATCCGCAGGCACACATCTACCAGCTACTACAGGCTTACATCCGGCTACATTACTACAGGCACACATCTACCAGCTACTACAGGCTTACATCCGGCTACATTACTACAGGCACACATCTACCAGCTACTACAGGCTTACATCCGGCTACATTACTACAGGCACACATCTACCAGCTACTACAGGCTTACATCCGGCTACATTACTACAGGCACACATCTACCAGCTACTACAGGCTTACATCCGGCTACATTACTACAGGCACACGTCCGGCCAGCTGCGCAGCTTTGATCTTGTTCGGGACGTGCACAACAACCGGCGTTAAACATCACTTCTTCTTCACTTCTTCTTCTTCACTTCACTTCTTCACTACTTCCATCACTTCTTCACTTGAAGGACGAGGTCGTCTATACGTACATCGGTTCAATTCCACGATAAATAGCCTATTAATCCCATTACGGGAGGATGGTGGGATGGTGAGGAACACATATAATAGCCCCCCCCCTCCTTTCCACTGTGGTTTTTTTGGTTTGCAACTTCTGAACTGGAGGTGGCAAATGTTCAACATTTCTCATTTCTGCTTAGTCCGTCTGCTAGTCGGACTAAGCAGAGGTGGATGGGCCCGGCCAAAGTGTACTGAAGTCCGGTTTTGTAATAAATGTAATACTTTCTGAAAGGGGCTTTGGGTCCTTAAATTTTCCACTTCTATACTGAACAGCCCTTCGGTCCTTACTTTTGCCACCTCAATTCTGAATAGCCCTTCGGTCCTTACTTTTGTCACCTCTATTCTGAACGGGCCTTCGGTTCTTACATTTACCACCTCTGTTCTGAACAGGTCTTCGGTCCTTACTTTTTCCACCTCTATTCTGAACGGGCCTCCGGTTTTTACGTTTGCCACCTCTATTTTGAACGAGCCTTCGGTCCTTACATTTACCACCTTTATTCTGAACGGGCCTTCGTTTCTTACATTTGCCACCTCTATTCTGAAAGCTTGCAACAATTATCCCGACATTTGGTACGTTTTCTAACTACCCCTTCTACACAAGATCTAACTACCCCTTCTAAGTCGCAACTTTTCTCGCGGCAGCTCCAGGATAAATTTTTCGGAGTCATGTTCGGAAAGTCTTCTCATTTTTGTTACATCGTAACATGCCTGGCTTACGCAGTATAATATCTTTGATGAATCGTATCTTTTGAATATCTCGTGAAAGCAACAAGCTTATCTCGTGCATACTTCGTGAAAGCAACAATCGTATGGCGTGAAAATTTTGTGAAAACAACGATCGTATCCTGTGAAAAATCTCGTGAAAGCAACAACCAACAGCGATGCACGTGGAGACATGGTGGACATACAATTACCCAACAACCACATTAGGACTCCGGACAGTAAGTAAATGTTCACCCCGGCAACACGTCGGGATACAACAGCATCCACTTCTTGGAGAGCGCAGCAGGCCGCCGGACGGGCAGAAAACAGCAGAATGCGTCGCAGGGTCGCTCCTCATCCGCGACCTGCTTCACAGCCGCGACAGAAAACAAAAACGTGCCTTTTGTGATTTAAATAAACTATGCTTCACCACGCATATCAAAACCATGTATGGCAAAACGGGACCGACCTAAAACACGGAAAAAGCATGCACCTATTTCTGCGGCGGTTAAACAGGTGTCCGGCATCTGCACGCCGACTACCCCCTCCTCCCCGCCCCTTCTTTCCGGCAGCACGTCCGGCCGTGTTCGCGTGTTTACGTCGCCCACACTGACAGCTGCCGGTTTCGGCCGCACCAATCAGCGGCGCAGGCGGCGGCACGCAAGACAGACGGGCAGATCCGGCGTGTGACTCACGTGACGCCAGGCGTGACGTCACACCCGGCGTGACGTGACGCCAGACGTGCACGTGACAACCTCGCTGGCAGGTGGCAGTGGCGCAGCCAGGCAGCAAACGCAGGCGGCGGCCGCCCATCGCCCCCGAGGCCAAAGTTGCATCTGCTCGCATGTCATTCGTTTTGATCGTTTCGATCGCTTTGTTGCATCTTTTCACACAGCCACCAAACACTGTCCCCTTCACTTGTTTGTTCGTCTATCTATTGGGTGTTTCACGGCGCACTTCATGCACGATCACGGCTAATGGCGCCGGCCGCACTGTATCGCCGGTGGGCCGCGTGATTGGGAAATGTCCCGATTGGTGCGAGTGTCGAACCTCGGACCTTTGATGCCCAGAGCTCAACACCTAAACCACCCGGCCATCCCCGCCCCACTGTCCCCTCACAATTGACTGACTCAAACGCGAAACTAAAAACATGGCTGCGCGCCCAGACGGCTGTGTGCTGCTGCCCCCCCTTCTGGTACCGTCCAATCACAGCGAGGCAGTGACGTCAGCCGGTGATTGCCACCTGTCAGAAGTGCTGAACCACGAGCTGGGGCGGCACACCAAAACACGGCCGCGCTCCGCTGCAGTCACGTACGGCGCGTGTCGCCTGCAGACACAGCACGTACGGCGCGTGTCGCCTGCAGACACAACACGTACGGCGCGTGTCGCCTGCAGACGCAACACGCGCACACGACAACGCAGGTCGCGAGGTTACACAGCAGGGGTGCGGCAGTGAGTTCGGCAGGTACCAGGTGATGCTGGACCAGTGATAAATTGTCCGTGAAATAGGGTGGAATGCACCACTTTCTGAACACTCAATCGACGTCCTTCTCCAATTTTAGGTAAACGAATGAGGTCCGCGGTTCAAACCGGACCGAGGGAAGACTTTTACCGACCGACTGGTAAAAATGGCACGTGTCTCGACCGCCACATACCGAACAACAACAGAGCGTACACCGGCAGACGCACACAGCTGCCCAGCTGCCCAGCAGACAGCAGCTGCCCAGCTGCCCAGCAGCTGCTTATCGGTGTGCACTGCGCCAGCACTCTGGAGTTGAAGACTGTCCTCTGCTGGCTTGTGATCGTGCCACTGCCGTGCAACTTCAACGACTGACTTCACGAGTCTCATAAATTCACACCTTTCTCAATTCACTTTTCATAAACCCATCAAGGCGGCCGGCAGCTTCACCTTGAAGCAGCTACGGATCTGCGGAGCCCAAACAGGCCGACACCCGTCGGGATGCCAGGCCCATCTCGTAACCGAAGGGTCGCGGGTTCGACCCTCGCCGACCGCGCACACTTCCCACTCCCAGCGATCTTTCGGCGTCAGGGTCTGGCGATGGTCTACAGCAAATGAATCAAGTGCGTCGTAGGCGAACCCGAGGTTGTCGGGCCAAGAGCACAGCACGTGACCCTGGGAGGCTCACGGGCGCAGCGACCGCGTTGGTCGACCTGGAATGTATTTAGATTTACCCTTTACCTTTATCAAACCTACCTTTACCTTCATCAAATACCTTTACCTTTACCTACCATTACCTTTATCAAATAAGAAATGTCGTATTTTGTGTCCTTCACATCCAGCGGTCGTCCGCAGATGAAGCATACGTGTTCCGCCTGCTCCGCCTGCTTCACCTTCACCTGCTTCACATCGGCGAGGAACACAAACCTGGGACCTGAGGGCACCTCAGATCCAACCGACAACCTCAGGGACCTGATAGGTTTTGACCCGACCTGACCCGACCTCCTTTCACACCGATCGGAATATGAGAAAGACGTCTGAACCCAGCGCCCAGCCCGGCCAGCCCAGCGCCGTTCGGTAAGAATGAATCTCGGATACTTTCACAGGGGTGCAACTGCAGCATACCGAAGATGCGCACTTTCCTTCGCGAGAATATCGCGCGACCATGTCAAAGTCCGCGATGATTACAAAAATGGAATAGAAATAGACGAATCGGAGCTATATGAGAAGCATAAAAGAACGGGTATGTGAAAAAATTTGCAATTGCTCATCAAAATACAATCATCAAATGAAAAAAGCCGAACATGCCAAACGTGCGACTGCTAGCCATGCTGTTCCAATTGAACGTTGGCGAATTTCGCGGACACAAAATTAGCAAATCATAATTTTCCCCTGATGAGGTCGAAACAAGCTTTAATCAGATGTTGATAGCACGAGTTTGGCAAATGATTCCTCTCAACCACCCATGTATATAATTCCCTCAGGATTTCAATCATGTGAAGCGGGGGCGGGGGTGGCACGGACAGAAAAAGACCCTCAAGGTTTGTGAATTATCAATGGTGTGCGTGATGCCAACATCCCGTCATTTTCAAACACACTTGTAAAAGAAAAACCGATCCAACGCCGCTGTGTTCAGGTCAATATCAATCGCGGATCGCAAAACGGTGCTGGATTACTTCAGATCTTATCCGACCTTCACGACCGGGCCTAAAACTGTCCAAATGTGTCGCCTCCAATTCCGACTGCCCGGCTCGGTTCCGAAGCGAATAAATGCGTCACCTCCAATCGTCTGGCGCGCCCCGCGTCGACGCCGTTGCCAACATCCGGGACCCTGACAGCCGAGCTGGCCGACGGGCGCAGCCATGACCAGCGTCACCCCCCCACCCCCGTACCCCACTCCAACGGCGGTGGGGTGGGGGGTCACACGCCCGGTGACCTTTGAGCGACCCCCGTCACATCTCCCGCCAGGGGTCAGACGACCGCGATCTTTGGAGGAACAGCCGATGCATGGAGGGCGGCCGATGCATGGGACCGGACATCTTCTTTTAATTTTGCACCTCACCCGGCCGGGAGTTCCCAGTTACGCACATCACAAGCAAATCAGTGTTTGCCGAGGGTCCTCCCGGTGGTACTGGTGTGTTCCCGCCGATCCCCCCCAGGCGAGTGGATCCGAACCGGACACCTCCGACACCGCTGCCGTCCGAGGGCGGCTCGAGTCACGTAACCACTCGGTGGCAGACACCGCACTCGAATCATCGGCGCGGTGCGCCAACTATACAATCCGCCAAATGCGAGCGCCGCCCGCAGCGCGGACTAAAACCGAAGCCATCGGCCGCAACTGACCCCGGTCAGGCTGACCCGGTGTCAGGCAGGGTGAAAAGTTCAGGTAGGATTGGCCGCTCTGGTCCCTGCTGTCTGAACCAGCAGATTGTAACGGTGGCATATCAGAATGTCCACAGCTCGTAATGTCCACAGCTCGCAGTGTCCACAAATAAACATAGCGAGATAATCGGGTAACAGACGATGACATGGGAGGCGTTCATATTTTCCAAAACGAGCCATTCATCACTGCCTGATTTGGCAACCCCCATCTGGCAACACCAGCCCTTCATCACTAAACTAGCAACTATCATCTGGCAACACCAGCACTTTACCACTGGGAAGCGTGTATATCGACGCCGGCGTCGATTTACAGAGACTCCCCTGTGTGTAAATCAACGGAGATCTACGTCGATATACACATAGACCTCTACCCGTGTAGATCGACGTCCGCGTAGGCCAATGAACAGCTGTGTGTAAATCGACGCCTGCGTCGATTTACACCAATACGTTCCCCTGTGTATATCAACGCACACCAGTGACGTCATAGATCGTACGGATTTGACAACTGGCGGTGGTTTCCGGGTAAGCTACTAGACCGCTGGAACAAAGAGGAGCGGCGTTGAGTTGGTGAGTTTTTGAGGGGTTTTAAGGAGGATAAAAACCACTTCCAAGAATTTGAGAGGTGCTGGAGTACTCTAAACGCTGAGTGGCTTTGATTTGCATAACTAGTGAGAATAGTTTGTCGCAATAACTGGTGAGAAGAACAGGTTGTCCGGATTTTTTATACGTCAAATTTTATTCGTACGGCTGGAGGCGCCGGTTCAATGTAGTTTAGAACTGAATAATTGTAATTTCAATGTAATTTAGAATGTAATTTAGAACAGGTCTGATAAGTAGGTAGGTAGGTAGGGTGATCAGCAGTTTTAGCACTATGAAGGGCTGCTTTCAGGGATGTGAGGCAATGTACCTACTAGGTATCTATTGGGTGCTGAACTGGGGTTGTATGAACTGATTTTTTGGGGTAGCTTTGATTTTGGTGGCATTTGATTAATTTAACCAGTATAACATGTGAAAGGTCCTCCTCAATAATTTTAGAATGCCAGACCAACTTGGATGGATATGCTGGTTTGTGGTGATTTAGGAGATATTTGCATTTGAACATTCATTTTTTTTGTAATTCAGAACATTGACTTCTCTTGAGCATTTCCTTAAGTTCTTGGATTTGAAGGTTGAATGATGCCATTTGCAGGCTTCTGGCTTCAAAGCTGAAGCCACCACAATGATATGTAGCTGAAGCATTGTAAGCTTGAAGGTTGACACTGTGAAGCCAAAACCGGTGGCTTTAAATTTAAAAAAATGTGACGTCTGAAGCCAGTGACTTCCAAATTTGCTGGGCAGGCCGGTCTGCTTGCTGTGCAGGTGGGCCTGCTTGCCAGCAGGCAGGCCAGCTTGCCAAGCAGGCTGGCCACTTGCTGAGCAGGCCGGCATGCTTGCCGGGCAGGCCGGCACGTTGCAGGCAGGCTGCACGCTTGCGGGCAGGCTGGCACGCTTGCGGCAGGCTGGCATGCTTGGCAGGCCAGCATGCTTGCCTGCGTGGCCTGCTTCCAGCAGGCTGTGGGCAGGCAGGCTGTCGGCAGGTTCCCATGAAAAATCCTGGCTCGGACGATGAATGCACGCCTATTAACCTTTCCGTTGCTTAACACGGAACCTGCTCGATGTGTACATTGAGCACGAATTTGGCATGGGATGGGAGCGACAGGAAGGTTTGGAGGTGATTTGTTCCATGCAACGCCATAATTTGCATACGTCAAGTTCACTAGGAGTGGTTGAACTTCACAAAACATTTGACGGGGTGCGCATCCCCTTCGTCGCCACGCCTATAATGACGCAGATTGGAAAGGTCGTTTTGTATCCTATTAATTCCCGGCGAAGCCCATTACGCCTCATATACTCAATATCAACAGCATTCGTGTGGCATATTCTGTACCCGCCCCACAGAGGTGAATGCAGAGTGCACTGGGGGGATGTGCCCCCTCCCATGGAAATGGGTGGCACCATTCCGGCCGGGAAAAGCGCTCCTTCAGGAAGGCTCGAGGGCACCCTTTCCCCCTGAACGATTTTTTTTATCTCAGCCGAATGCCCCTTTAACAGCAAAAAGTATGCTCAGCATGAAGCATTAAGCATGTTCGACCCACTTCCGCTCAACGACGCCACTTCAAGGAAATGGCTCCTTCCCGATGGCACTTCTTGAATCCACCCCTTACTGTCCCTCGGCTCATTCTCCACCTATGTGACAGCGTTCCTTCCCAGACATGCTACATTTCCCATTGCTTGAGCCAATACTCGATATTTCTCACCAATCCGGGGGTAGAGATCCTTATATTCAGAACAGATTTCCACATTGAATAAAGAAAATTACCAATTATCACTAGCAGGGTGCGAAAACGTGGGTCCGGACCCCCCCCACCACGATCCACCTGGGATTTCTAGCCACATTGCTTAACACTCGCACGTCCGGCGGTCCGCGCCAACTTCGCATGTCCGGGAGGGGGGGGCAGATGTCTACCCCCCTAAGATCTCGAGAACTATGCTAGGTAGCGACAAACGGAAAACGGATTTGGATAGCTGGTGACAAGCTCTATCGAAAGTATTTCGGTCATTTTCTCGCTCAGGTCAATATTTAGGTCACTGGGTCATCATGTCAAATTCGACCAGATCGAGTGGGACCCTCAGATATTGGCACATATCTCAGGAACTGTAAAATATAGAAACAAACTGCAAATGCTATTCGACAGCCCTTGAAATGTGCTATCGACATACGCTGTGTAATTTAAGGTCAGGTCAACAGATGGGTCACCGAAACAATGACCTCAGGTCAAGGTCATGGGGTAGAGTAGGGATGTCATGTAATATATCAATCGACACGTCTTGGCGATACAAGCATAATGACGGTAATTTCAGCCTTCTAGCTCAATGCATTGCGATATAGTGCGCAGAAATGTGCTAGTGATTTCAGGTGACCTCAGCTGACCTTGGTGGGCCCACTGAGCAAAAATGTCAGCGATAGCATTGCGAATAGCTTCCAACTACACGCCATAACGTTTGGAGGTCATTCCGAGAGCAAATATGTAACCAGGAAAC
The DNA here is from genome assembly GCA_034440615.1 of Ashinkailepas kermadecensis. Taxonomy (NCBI): domain Eukaryota; kingdom Metazoa; phylum Arthropoda; class Thecostraca; family Neolepadidae; genus Ashinkailepas; species Ashinkailepas kermadecensis. Next base: position 54,711 of record JAOTOM010001234.1, read on the forward strand.
ATTTGTATATTTTTCCATAGGCCTATAATGGGTAAGCCATGGCCACGACCTGACCTCAGGTCAACGCTACGAAAAAACGTGATATACATATTATAGACCTTGATAAGATCATGACGTGATATAAGTTTGAAATCAATCGCCAAATTATTGTGGGAGTGATGCCACTTAGAACTCGGAGGGACGTTAGGTCACTTCGCCTGACCTGGTGACCTGACTTGAGATGACCCAGGGTCAAACATTTCTGAGGATATGCGGAAAAGACCAATGAGCAGCCATGCGAGGTTTGGCTTTGCTAACCTGATTAGTATGGCGGCAAAGTAGGAAAAACCGCAGGGGGGCAACGTTTTCGCAGTTTTGCACGGATACCGACATTGTATATAATCATGGTGTTGTATTACATATACTTTTGATGGACATGCGCCCCTGCCAATAATGTAAAGATTTCACATGGAACCCAAGGGATGCGCCTCCAATCCATTTGGGCTCGTCCATTTCCTCCATGTCATGCCTCCGCCCCCGCCCCCCCCCCCCCCCTCCCCCATACATTTTCAGTTTAAGAAATTAACGCCCCTGACGCATATGCGTATATGTACACATAGACAATGCCCCGTGTATATCGCCGTTGGAGTATTTTGGAGTGTGTAAGTTTACACAGGGATCGAATTATGTGTATATCGACGCACGCACGCGTATGTCACGCGTACGTATATTTACACAGGCATGGGCTTCTGTGTAAATCGACGGACGCGTTGTTCACGTCCGCGTAGATACACACCAGTACCGCCTCCTGCGTATATCAACGCCTTCCTGCGTCGATTTACGCAGGAATCGCCTTCTGTGTATATCGACGCGCGCGTACTTCACGCCTACGTAGACTTACACAGGCATGGCCTTCTGTGTAAATCGACCAATGATAAATTATTCGTGAAATAGGGTGGAATATACCACTTTCTGAACACTCAATCGACATCCTTCTCCAAGAAGCATCGCCATCCTGCCCCTTGATGCATGCTTATGAAGTCTTCATGTCTCCTTTCTAGCAGTTACTCGTTTAAAGTATCATGTTCATGCTCTCGATAAGGAATGGTGATACACGAACATTTCGCAACGCAATTTGAGGTAAAGGGATTGCCTATAATGTGACCTACACCATCGACGCAGATTTCCGTCTGATACATCAAAAGCGTTTCAAATAGCATTAATTCCATGGCAAATTTCGACATCCTACTGTTCTTGTTTCGACATCTCACACCTAACGAAAAACCATTATTTTAACCCTGAAATCGACGCACGCGTAGTTCACGTCCGCGTAGATATACACCAGCGCCGCTGCCTGTGCATATCGACGCCTGCGTAGATTTACGCAGGCGAGCGGCTCTGTGTAAATAACGAGAGATCTGTGTCGTTATACACTGAAGTCACCTCTTGTGTAAATTGACGTCCGCGTAGGTTTACGCAGAACAACAGCTGAGTGTATATCGACGCGCGCGTCGATCTACACGCGTCCTTACCACTGACATGGCAACTTCTATCTGACAACATTAGTGATGAAGGGCCTCTTCATCACTAAACTGGCAACTCCAGTCTGGTAACACCAGCTCATTCCCACTGACCTGGCAACTGCCATCTGGCAACACCAGGCCGTCACCAATGGCCAGGCAACAGAGTGGGGAAACTTACTTTCCGGGTTGGGAGTCGGAGTGCATACCGACTTCTTCCGGAGTACATTTTCATGGACATTATTTTTGAAAGCATGGAGTCTGTTTACCAGTAACCGACTGGAAAAACCTATGTAGTCAGTACCTACATAATATGCATATGTAATATGCATTCTCGTTTTTGGTCAAATCAAATGTCAAAACATAAGGACAAAGAAGTGAACAATGGATGGCACCGCCCGGCAGTGAGTCGTAATAATCAGCACTGTTTCGTCTCGCATAACTCACAGGAGCAATGCGCTTTCCTTTCACTGTTGGTCTCAGTACAAGGCTAGCCATATGAAAAACAAACAAAAATACTTCACACTTCACCTTCAGCTCAGAGCGCATACCCACCTATGCAGCCAATTTCCTACGTAATACGAACGCAACTCCGATACCGCACACGACACAGTTGGATGTGATCAAAGCAAAGGATCAGTCAAGGTCTTGTGTTTGCAGTATGACACTGTTAACCATGTGTTCAAAGTTGCTAATGGTTATGACGTCAAATAAAAACTACCTTGCATTGATTGGTTCACAGACAGATTTCAGAACAGAAAACGCTAACGCAGCCAATTCTAATCGGTGGCCTCCGGGACTCCGGAGAACGTCTCTTAAAACTGTCAAACTTTCCCACTATATGGGTGGCAGGAACACAGGTTATCCGAGACGCGACTCGAGAGCCGGAGAACAGTGTACTCAGTGCGCATGCGCATCATCTTGCAAGTTGCTGTTGGCACGTTGTTATCGGCAATTCCGGTGGTTGAGATTGATGGAGTGTGTTAAGCTGTGGTCCGGCTGCTGACTGCTACAAACAGTGGTTAGTTTGAGTGGTGACCGTAAGTGGAACAACCGACGTTTTTTTTTAGTGTCGGTCTGTGTTTGTTTTTATTGACATCTTTGTTCCCACATTTGTGTCGGTGTACATGTGAAGCCCATCCTATCCAGTATGAACCCGGAGTGCAAAAATGTGTTCAGAGATAAAATATCTTAAGAAGTGCCTTAATTCCCACCCTGCCGGGCAACACCATACCATTGCCCCTTACCTGACAACACCAGGCCATCAGCAATAACCCAGCAACACCATACCATTGCCCTTTACCTGACGACACCAGACCATCACCAATGACCCAGCAACACCATACCATTGCCCCTCACCTGACAACACCAGGTCATCACCAATGACCCAGCAACACCATACCATTGCCCCTCACCTGACAACACCAGGTCATCACCAATGACCCAGCAACACCATACCATTGCCCCTCACCTGACCACACCAGGTCATCACCAATGACCCAGCAACACCATACCATTGCCCCTCACCTGACAACACCAGGTCATCACCAATGACCCAGCAACACCATACCATTGCCCCTCACCTGACAACACCAGACCATCACCAATGACCCAGCAACACCATACCATTGCCCCTCACCCCTAACAACACCAGGTCATCACCAATGACCAAGCAACACCATACCATTGCCCCTCACCTGACAACACCAGACCATCACCAATGACCCAGCAACACCATACCATTGCCCCTCACCTGACAACACCAGGTCATCACCAATGACCCAGCAACACCATACCATTGCCCCTCACCTGACAACACCAGACCATCACCAATGACCCAGCAACACCATACCATTGCCCCTCACCCCTAACAACACCAGGTCATCACCAATGACCAAGCAACACCATACCATTGCCCCTCACCTGACAACACCAGGCCATCACCAATGACCCAGCAACACCATACCATTGCCCCTCACCTGACAACACCAGGTCACCACCAATGACCCAGCAACACCATACCATTGCCCCTCACCTGACAACACCAGGTCATCACCAATGACCCAGCAACACCATACCATTGCCCCTCACCTGACAACACCAGACCATCACCAATGACCCAGCAACACCATACCATTGCCCCTCACCTGACAACACCAGGTCATCACCAATGACCCAGCAACACCATACCATTGCCCCTCACCTGACAACACCAGGTCATCACCAATGACCCAGCAACACCATACCATTGCCCCTCACCTGACAACACCAGGCCATCACCAATGACCCAGCAACACCATACCATTGCCCCTCACCTGACAACACCAGGTCACCACCAATGACCCAGCAACACCATACCATTGCCCCTCACCTGACAACACCAGGTCATCACCAATGACCCAGCAACACCATACCATTGCCCCTCACCTGACAACACCAGACCATCACCAATGACCCAGCAACACCATACCATTGCCCCTCACCTGACAACACCAGGTCATCACCAATGACCCAGCAACACCATACCATTGCCCCTCACCTGACAACACCAGGTCATCACCATGACCCAGCAACACCATACCATTGCCCCTCACCTGACAACACCAGGTCATCACCAATGACCAAGCAACACCATACCATTGCCCTCACCTGACAACACCAGGTCATCACCAATGACCCAGCAACACCATACCATTGCCCCTCACCTGACAACACCAGACCATCACCAATGACCCAGCAACACCATACCATTGCCCCTCGCCTGACAACACCAGGTCATCACCAATGACCTGGCAACACCATACCATTGCCCCTCACCTGACAACACCAGGTCATCACCAATGACCTGGCAACACCATACCATTGCCCCTCACCTGACAACACCAGGTCATCACCAATGACCTGGCAACACCATACCATTGCCCCTCACCTGACAACACCAGGTCATCACCAATGACCCAGCAACACCATACCATTGCCCCTCACCTGACAACACCAGGTCATCACCAATGACCTAGCAACACCATACCATTGCCCCTCACCTGACAACACCAGGTCATCACCAATGACCCAGCAACACCATACCATTGCCCCTCACCTGACAACACCAGGGTCATCACCAATGACCCAGCAACACCATACCATTGCCCCTCACCTGACAACACCAGGTCATCACCAATGACCCAGCAACACCATACCATTGCCCCTCACCTGACAACACCAGACCATCACCAATGACCCAGCAACACCATACCATTGCCCCTCACCTGACAACACCAGGTCATCACCAATGACCAAGCAACACCATACCATTGCCCCTCACCTGACAACACCAGGTCATCACCAATGACCCAGCAACACCATACCATTGCCCCTCACCTGACAACACCAGACCATCACCAATGACCCAGCAACACCATACCATTGTCCCTCACCTGACAACACCAGGTCATCACCAATGACCTGGCAACACCATACCATTGTCCCTCACCTGACAACACCAGGTCATCACCAATGACCTGGCAACACCATACCATTGCCCTCACCTGACAACACCAGGTCATCACCAATGACCTGGCAACACCATACCATTGCCCTCACCTGACAACACCAGGTCAACACCAACGACCCGGGCAACACCATAACCATTGCCCCTCACACTGACAACACCAGGTCATCACCAATGACCTGGCAACACCATACCATTGCCCCTCACCTGACAACACCAGGTCATCACCAATGACCCAGCAACACCCATACCATTGCCCCTCACCTGACAACACCAGGTCATCACCACGACCCAGCAACACCATACCATTGCCCTCACCTGACAACACCAGGTCATCACCCAATGACCCAGCAACACCATAACATTGCCCCTCACCTGACAACACCAGGTCATCACCAATGACCCAGCAAACACCATACCATTTCCCCTCACCTGACAACACCAGGTCATCACCAATGACCTGACAACAACACATACCATTGCCCTCACCTGACAACACCAGGTCATCACCAATAACCCAGCAACACCATACCATTGCCTCTTACCTGACGACACCAGGTCATCACTAATGACCCAGCAAATACCATACCATTGCCCTCACCTCCGACAACACCAGGTCATCACCAATGACCCAGTAAACACCATACCATTGCCCCTCACCTGACAACACCAGGTTGTCACCAATGACCCAGCAACACCCATACCATTGCCCCTCACCTGACAAACACCAGACCATCACCAATGACCCAGCAAATACACCATACCATTGCCCCTCACCTGACAACACCAGGTCATCACCAATGACCAAGCAACACCATACCATTGCCCCTCACCCTGACAAACACCAGGTCATCACCAATGACCCAGCAACACCATACCATTGCCCTCACCTGACAACACCAGACCATCACCAATGACCCAGCAACACCATACCATTGTCCCTCACCTGACAACACCAGGTCATCACCATGACCTGGCAACACCATACCATTGCCCTCACCTGACAACACCAGGTCATCACCAATGACCTGGCAACACCATACCATTGCCCTCACCTGACAACACCAGGTCATCACCAATGACCCAGCAACACCATACCATTTCCTCACCTGACAAACACCAGGTCATCACACAATGACCTGACAACACCATACCATTGCCCCTCACCTGACAACACCAGGTCATCACCAATAACCCAGCAACACCATACCATTGCCTCTTACCTGACGACACCAGGCCATCACCCATGACCTGGCAACACCATACCATTGCCCCTCACCTGACAACACCAGGTCATCACCAATGACCCAGCAACACCATACCATTGCCCCTCACCTGACAACACCAGGTCATCACCAATGACCCAGCAACACCATACCATTGCCCCTCACCTGACAACACCAGGTCATCACCAATGACCCAGCAACACCATACCATTGCCTCTTACCTGACGACACCAGGCCATCACCCATGACCCAGCAACACCATACCATTGCCCCTCACCTGACCACACCGGGCCACCACCACTGACCTGAGACAGGTAGAGCTTGTGCAGCCTCCACTGGCGGTGCAGCGCGTGCAGTGTGACGTCACTGCCCTGGCCGCCCTTGAACATGGTCTCGTACACGTACGCCATGGTGGACACCATCTTCCGCCTGCCGGAGCAGACGACGTCACGCTACAGCCGTGGTGGTGGCTATTGGCTTTACGGCACGTCGACCGTTGAGTCACGTCGCGTCGCCAATCTCACACGCCGATTGGCTTCGATTTCGATCCGCGGGCGATCGCGGTCGTCGAGTCGCGGTCGTCGAGTCGCGGTCGAAATCAAATCGATTTCGATCGCGGGCGAAGAGTAGCGACCGGCAAGACTCGAACTCACAATCTTTCGATTGTGAGACATGCAACTTACCCCTAGACTACTCGTTCCCGCGCTAAAGCCGTCATCAGGGTGCATGCACACACATTTGGAATGGTCTGGGGTGTCAGCCCATGTGGATTATACTACACCCATAACGAGCTTGCTTAACCACGCGCCACATTGTCACGTCCGAATAGAAGATGCTTGGGAAGCAAGTAATAAGCTAGGCAGGTGCATATATTACTTGAAATCCTATCTCTGCAAGGAAGCCCTAAACTGCTCTCTTGTGTACATATCAGGCATCGTCTCCCAGTAAGTCCACCAACCTCGGAGTATTGTCAGAGAATGGGCTGAAATTTGGTTCATTCGCTGATTCCTGAGCACTGGTCATTTCACGCCAGCCGGATGATATTCTGTCGAGTGGGCTTGTTTTTTTGGTTTGGTTTTTTTGTGGGGGAGTAGGAGGTGAGTCTTCTTGGGGCGTAAACCCATCACATTATGCTCGTTGTGTCCAAAAGAGACACACGAGACCGAATCCACCAACATCGAGTGCATTTCGATGGCGTGCTTTGTCATTATCTGCAGTGTTATGGGTAAGTGCAAAAGCGCATAGTAGATGGTAAGCTGGCACTTCCCAAACAGTTCCTCTATCAATAAGAACATCCCTGAGTAAATACAAATAAATTCTAGTACCCAATGGTACTATAATTTATTTGTATTTACTCAAATAATAACCTGTTATTGCAGTTAAGTACATCATTATGCGTTGATCTAACAAGTGTAGACGCATTTGACATAACAATTAGTTTTTAATCGTATTTGTCATTTATTTGCCGTTCTTCCGGGAGAATGTGTGTACCCTTGAGGGACACATTAGGGCATGTTTGACGACGGTGGCGCCGTCTATTTAACGATAGTGCTGCCACTGTGCGGCAGCTTCACAAGCACCACAGTAGTATGTTGGCTGAGAAAGCAGGACTGAAGTTGG
>JAOTOM010001235.1:0-62614 GCA_034440615.1 Ashinkailepas kermadecensis
CTTGGCAGCCGGTGCCTTACCCGGATGGCTGGCGTATATTGTGTGTGATAGCGTGTTGCTGTCCCCCAGGCTGGGATCAGTGGAGCGAGTGCTCCATCACCTGCGGTACCGGTGTTCGGGCCCGCAACAGAGACTGTGACAAGTTCCGTCCGTGTCAGGAGGTAATACACCTGACATCTGTCGTCTCATGACAGCTGACATAAACCATGGTATCTGCCCGGCCTGAAATCTTTCAACGTTCATGAACGGAACTTTTTGGCTATGGATGAGCGGTTTCTCGGTGTCTAACTGGAAAATGAGATGCATGGTAATTTTGTAAAAACAACATTTCCCGGTGTTGAAGCACCTTTCTGTCTCACTAATTAACACAAACAGATTAAACACAGTTCAAGATAGTTATGCCTCGAGTATTACATGAGTGTATATGCTAGCTTGCGATAATTATCGTGTGTAGAGCACATGGAACCTCAATCACAGTTCTTGGGTTGCAGCTCGGTCAGCTGTGTAATCGGTTGTGTGGTTGGTTATGTGGGCGGCTGCGTTTTTGGCTGTGCGGTTGGTTGTGTGGTCAGCTGTGTGGTTGGTTGTGTTGTCAGCTGCGTGATCGACTGTGTGGTCAGATGCGTGATCGACTGCGTGGTTGGTTATGTGGCTGGTTGTGTGGTCGGCTGCGTGGTCAGCGGTGTGGTTGGCTGTGAGGTCGGCTGTGTGGTCGCCCGTGTGGTTGGTTGTATGGCCGGCTGTTTGTTTGGTTGTGTGGTTGGTTGTATGGTCGGCTGCGCGATAGGCTGTGTGGTTGATTGTGTGGTCGGCTGTGTGGTCAGCTGCGTGATCGGCTGTGTGGTTGGTTGTGTGGTCGGCTGTGTGGTCAGCTGCGTGATCGGCTGTGTGGTTGGCTGTGTGGTCGGCTGTGTGGTTGGTTGTGTGATCGACTGTGTGGTCGGTTGCGTGGTTGGTTGTGTGGTCGGCTGCGTGGTCGGCTGCGTGGTTGGTTGTGTGGTCGGCTGCGTGGTCGGCTGTGTGGTCGGCTGTTTGGTTGGTTATGTGGTCGGTTGCGTGATCGGCTGTGTGGTCAGCTGTGTGGTTGGTTGTGTGATTGGTTGTGTGGCCCGCTGTGTGGTCAGCTGTGTGGTCGGCTGTGTGGTCGGCTGTGTGGTTGGGTGTGTGGTTGGCTGTGTGGTCGGCCGTGTGGTTGGTTGTATGGCCGGCTGTTTGTTTGGTTGTGTGGTTGGTTGTATGGTCGGCTGCGCGATAGGCTGGGCGGTTGATTGTGTGGTCGGCTGTGTGGTCAGCTGCGTGATCGGCTGTGTGGTTGGTTGTGTGGTCGGCTGTGTGGTCAGCTGCGTGATCGGCTGTGTGGTTGGCTGTGTGGTCGGCTGTGTGGTTGGTTGTGTGATCGACTGTGTGGTCGGTTGCGTGGTTGGTTGTGTGGTCGGCTGCGTGGTCGGCTGCGTGGTTGGTTGTGTGGTCGGCTGCGTGGTCGGCTGTGTGGTCGGCTGTTTGGTTGGTTATGTGGTCGGTTGCGTGATCGGCTGTGTGGTCAGCTGTGTGGTTGGTTGTGTGGTCGGCTGTGTAGTCGGTTGCGTGATTGGCTGTGTGGTTTGTTGTGTGGTCGGCTGTGTGGTCGGTTGCGTGATCGGCTATGTGGTCAGCTGTGTGGTTGGTTGTGTGATTGGTTGTGTGGCCCGCTGTGTGGTTGGGTGTGTGGTTGGCTGTGTGGTCAGCTGTGTGGTCGGCTGTGTGGTTGGTTGTGTGGTCAGCTGTGTGGTTGGTTGCGTGCTCGGCTGTGTGGTTGGTTGTGTGGTCGACTGTGACTGAGGGTTGTTCTCCTTGTGTGGCCAACAGACGGCCCCCTGTATCCTGCCTGCCTGCACGCCCCGACTACGCACCGCGCTTGGGTCGATCCATGGCGAGGTCAACTCGGTCGAGATCACAGATGGTCAGGTCATCTCCAAAGTCTACGGTGACCCAGATCTGGGCCGGCTGGAAACACTCATCACTAATGTAGAGCAGGAAGTGGTAAGAATCTAATGAAAACGCCAATGTACATAGGTCAGATTAGTTGGGAATAATTACAGTGTTTCCTTCAGAAAATACCGCAATCATTTCGAAGATGGTGTCAATGTGCACATACTGATGCTGGTCACGGCACAGGCGCTGACGCTGTGTCCATGTGCAGACGCCGATGCTGTTGCCGCTGCTTCCGCTTCTGACGCCCGTAACTTGGCTGACAGCCCAGAAGACCGAGGGCGCGAAGAACGGCCTGGAGCTCACCGGGGGTCTGTTCCGCAAACAGACAGACATCATGTTCCCCACCGGTGAGAACAGGCAGACATGTTTCTCACCTGTGAGAATGGACAGACATGTTCCCCAACAGTCAGAATGGACAGCCATCATTTTCCCAATCGGTGAGAACAGACAGGATTGTTCCCCACCAGTGAGAACAGCAGACATGTTCCCCACCGGTGAGAGCGGACGTACGTCGTGCTTCCCACCCGTGAGAACACACATGCATGTTCCACACCGGTGAGAATTGACAGACAGCATGTTGCCCACCGATGAGAACGGACAGACATGTTCCCCACCGGCGAGAACGGGAACGCCATTGTTTTGCCACCGGTGAAAACAGACAGACATTCATGACTGGTGGTGACGGACCGACATTACGGGCTTACTGTGCCGTATCTTATTGAACAGTGTGCCATTCAGAGCCATTTTTCCTGACGTCGTCTCCGTGCGATGTAGGACAAAAGCTGAGGATCACCCACACCGGTCTTGGAGTCGACGCGGACGGCACGCTGATGTACAACACCGAGATCAGGGGTCACCTGCCAGAGGTGCCCAGTGGTGACGAGGTCGTCCCGGCGCAGTTCAAAGGTCAGTAGGAACATGTAACGGTAGGATGTTACAGTGGACGACCGTTCGTGTTGATTGTCCAGTAGTTGTGTTTGTTTTTAAAAGATGGTGAAGCGGGTGCCCATTTAATAACTACACCGGTGAGAACGGACAGACATCATGTTCCCTACCGGTGACCCGGTACAGACGGACACCGGTGACCGACACTCCCACTCGACTCTATTACCAGTTTGACCTGACCTGACCTGTCTGCTCCTGGTGACCTAGTGTAGACGGTCGTGCCGGTGGTCTACACTCCCACTCGACTCAGCATTACCAGTCTGACCTGACCTGACCTGTCTGCTTCAGGTGACCTGATGCAAGCGGATGCCGGTGACCTACACTCCCACTTGACTCCCACTCATTACCCCTCTGTCCTGACCTGACCGGACTGCTCCAGGTGACCTGGTGCTGATTAATGCCGGTGACCTACACTTTCACTCGACCCAGTATTACCAGTCTGACCTGACCTAACCCGACTATCTACTCCAGGTGACCTGGTGCAGACGAATGCCGGTGACCTACACTCGCACTCGACCCAGTATTACCAGGCTGGTGGCACTCTGGTACCGTTCGTCGTCAACGAGACCATCAGCTACGACGGTGCCCGCGGCCAGATGAAGTAAGCACGCGGCGGCGTCCGAGAATGTATGACGTCGGCACGTGCTGTGCCCGAGGACTGATGCCGTCGGCTCGTGCAAACGTCACTACAACTATAATTATTTGGCACGGCTCTTGACATTGATTGCAACACTTATTAAAAGTTTTTGTTTAATGTTAGGCCAGATCAGGTAGATAGTCTACTTGAAAAAAAAAAGTCTGATGTTATATTATCCCGCTTATAACTAAAATTACATGCGGGATTCACATTTGCATCAATAAATACTCTTGGATGATAATTTGAATAGCAAAAGAGGTGTCCTGATCTCAGTTGGAATGATGTGGTGCTGTTTTGCCAGTGACCTGGTGCAGAGCCTGGACGTGGACAACACCGAGGTGGTGTATGACGTCACCGCCAACCGAGTACTGTTCCGTATGACGTCGCTGACGGCCGGCAAGAGTGACACGTGTCCTAGCGGCTTCGATCAGGTGCAGGACGGCTCGGTGACCTACTGCGAAGGTGAGTAGCCGGACGCGGTCTGTTGCGGGAGACACGGGGAGCCGCACCTGATCTGACAGCACCACCCGACTCAGCGGCATTTTTCCGCACCGTTGTGGGTCGAAGAGAATAGACAGAAATGAACATTTTTGGACAGATTATCACATTATCCTAGATAATATGCTGCAGTTTTTGGCACATGTAATGATTTGTAGTTGGCTGGCTGAGATCCTGAGACACGGTAGGATTCGTCGCACTAATCGGTGCAAGTTTCTACTGAGTAAACAAGACAGTACGATACACCGAGATATAAGTTACCATGTCATGAGAGCAAAAGGATGGATGCGATGACTATGATGTGCGAATTTGTATAGTAGACTTATGAAGTATCCGATCGTCAGTCGTCTTATGCGGGGATTCCAGTGAGCCAATTTGAGTTTGACAACTGGGGTGAGTTAAGTACTTGGTATATTGCTTGTCCACAGAGCACGTAGTGTACGCTGCAACAAGGCATTTTTAGTGACTAATCACCGGGTGGGCAAATTGGTGAAAAGGGCACCTACACTGAGAAAACTAGCACCTTTGTCAATAATAATGGAGGAACTATGAGGGGTAGGGCAAAACAGGACGCAACGACCGGATGGAAACACAAAAGGGCTGGGTGGAAGATTCTCAACTAGTCCAGATGTTGCGTTGTATCGTCTTTGTCGCCATTACACTCGTTTTACTTCAAATCAATAATTAATAGAGATTACTTGCCAAAGACAGACTTGGCCCTACTAGAAGGTCGGATTTAGTTCAATGTGAACGTCGGACAGGGTCGCGTGTTATTCAGGTAGGGTGATCTATGAAGGTCACAATCAGTCATGGTTGCCATAGATACCCTGCTGCGTGGGCCATTCAATCAGTGGATCTGTTGTCATGTAGACAGCCCTGTCCACCCTACCCTCAGACGAAGACGAGTGCCTGGACTCTCCATGTTCTCACCAGTGCGTCAACATCGTCTCCAGCTTCCGGTGCGAATGTCCCGCCGGCTTCACCGTCCGCCACGACAGAGTCACCTGTGAAGGTCAGGTTGAATTGTGTGCCAAAGTCAACTGGGGTTAATGCCAGCAACATAGAGGGTTAATGTCGAGGTCAGGTAGGATCGCGCAAGGTCGCCTGCCGGGATCACACTGGGCTATTTCAAAGTCGACATGGCGACGCTTCAGGGTCGCCCAGGAGCACATGTCAATATCACGCATAGTCACATACCCGGGCAATAAGAGGTTCATTTGACGAAGTCAGACTGGATCACATGTCAACACCGTACTGGGTCACCACAGGGTTTCAAAATCAGGCGAGATTAATGACAGGGTTAGACAGTGTTGTATGCCTGGTCCAGAATTGGTTACATGTGAAGGCAACAGCTGATCACATGTCATGGTCAGACTTGATCACCTGTGAAAGTGACTGTGAAATGTTGGCGTGTCATGCCATAGGGTCACCTGTCGACATGGGTGAGGGATGTCATGGGCAGGTGTGAACTATGCTACACCAATGTCGCCGAGATCTAGCATGGGGTGTATGGAAATTGACTGGAAAGAATGGCATCAAAAACATTTGCCACATCAACTTCGATTGCGATCTTCCACCCATGCATGACGAAGTCAGATTGAATATCTTGTCAGGCTGAGAACGAGTTGCCTGTGACAGTCAGACTAGTACCTCGACTGGAAACTACTGTGGATGTCAGATTGGTCGCATTTAATGCAAAACAGTTCCATGCTATTTAGGTTGCGTCTGTTCAACATGAACGGCAAAGATGCACATCATATAACACAATTTCATCCCCGTTGGTTCGATCAGGTCATCGGTAAATCTGTGTTTTGCAAAGTTATCGATCTGTCTTTGTGATGTATGTAGTATATATCCCCGCTATCTCGCCAACCTGCATGATAATATTGAGTATTATCGAAGCTACTGTTGAGCTTCGACTGGCTCTACATTACAGCTGACTGCACCCCTAAGTGTGACACAGAGCCTGACCCCGAATCTGACCCTGAGCCCGGCCCCGAGTATGACGCAAAGACTGGCCATGAATCCGACCCAGGGCCTAACTCCGAGTCTGACCCAGTCTGGTTCCGAGTCTGACCTAGAGCCTGGCTCCGAGTCTGGCCCCGAGTCTGGCCCAGAGACTGACCCTGAGTCAGACCCAGAGCCTGGCCCTATGTCCAACCCAGAGCCTGGTTCCGAATCTGACCCAGAGCCTGTCCCCGAGTTCGACCCAGAGTCTAGCCCCGAGTTTAATGTAGCGCCTGATCCGGAGTCTGACGCCGAGCCTGGCCTCAGACGTGGACGAGTGCACCTGGGGCATGTCAGACTGCGAGTCCGACACCCAGTGTGAGAACACGCCCGGCAGCTACCGCTGTGTCCAGAGCTGCGGTCCGGGACTCCGCAAGGCACCCGGTGCCAGCGGCTGCTACGGTCAGTTCGCCCCTCGCCTCACGCAGGGGTCAGTCGTAGGAGCGGCCATCTGCGACATGGCGTCGATAGTCTGTTGCCATCTGGATGGTATCCCCGGTGCGTCTGTGCGAGTCTGCCGCAGCTTCATCAGTGTCCTGAGTGCAGGGTGTCCTCAGTCTTGGGTGTGTGGATCTGTTGCAACTTTACCAATATCCGGAGTATATTTCTGCTCTGGAGAGTGTGATGCGGAAATGCGTGGTGAAATTAGATATTACATCATTAATGTGTCACTTAATGCGTGGGCAGCCAGGGAAGCCAGGAAGGACGTTTTCGACTCCTTGATCAAAGTAAATGTATTATTCGACCTATGGCATACACGGGATGTTCTAAACGCTTATTGCATTGTGGATGTCCAGTTATTCAATGCAGTTTGCTCTTTTGTGACATGGGTCAAGGAACGATCTACACCAGTGACTTGCACTCTCGATGTATACATGCAGGTTGCTCGTGATGGCAGCGGTCAAATGACAAGGTTTCCTGTCCGCCACAACCCGTTATCCTTACCCACTGACCGGAGAGTAAATACACAGAAGTCAGAGCGGGCGAGTTTCCACACGGTCTGTGTGTTTGACCGTTTGTTTTCGATAAATTGATGCGATGTGATAGATGGATCACCTGATCGAACTGACTGATAGAGTAGGCGGGTGGTTGTGGTGCAAGCGACTCGCCTCAACACGTTTTAAAGCTAAATACAGGGATGTTAGTTGTATCGCTTACGCAACATCGGTGTTCAGTTGTTGTGTACTCCTGGAAGTTTATTGCATTAAAACCAATGTTTATTCGTGGAAATGTTGGAAGTTTTGTCCTATATAATAGAAGTGTTTGTCTTCGAGATGTTCATTTGGTTGAGTGTATCACCACCTGGCCAGACCAGTGCATAGGCATGCATATGCGTGTGTATGTATGTATGTATGTGTATGTATGTGTGTGTATGTGTGTGTGTGTGTGTGTGTGCGTGCGTGCGTGCGTGCGTGCGTGCGTGCGTGCGTGCGTGCGTGCGTGCGTGCGTGTGTGTGTGTGTGACTAACTGGAAGCCTGTACGGCAGACATTGACGAGTGTATGCAGCCTCGGCCGCCCTGTGACCAGCTATGCCACAACACCCGCGGCAACTACAGCTGCGACTGCTACCGCGGCTACCAGCTGGTCGCCGGCGGACGCTGTGTCGGTAAGTCTGTGTACGTAATGTCACCGCCCCGTGGGTGTCAGGTCATCAGCTTGTCTCGGCGTCATACATTGACGAGTGTAACCAGATGGTGCCGGTTCCCTTCTCCTATATACATTGACGGAGGTAGCCAGAGGACACCGGTGCCTATCTCCTACATGCCATGACGGAGATAACCAGATGACACCGGCTCCCCTCCCCTACACATATTGACGAAGGTAACAAGATGATACCGATGCCCCGACTTACACATATGGACGGAGGTAACCAGAAGACATCGGTGCTCCTCCCCTACATACATTGACGAAGGTGACCAGATGGCATCGGAGTCCCTCCTCAACATACATTACCGAAGGTTGCCAGATGACACCGGTGCCACTCTCTTGCATATATTGACAAGGGTAACTAGATAACACAGATGTCGCTCTTCTACATGCATTGACGGAGATAGCCAGATGAAACTGACGACCCTCTCCTACATATATTTACGTAGGTAACCAGATGACACCGCCCCCACCCCCCTACATACATGGACGGTGGTAACCAGATGACACCGGCTCCCCCTCCCTTGCACACATGGACGGAGGTAACCAGATGACAACGGCACCCCCTCCACTACGTACATTGGCGGATGTAACCAAATGACATCGGTGCTCCTCTTTTACATACATTAGTGGAGGTAACCAGATGACACCGGTGGCATTCTACTACATACATGGACTGAGGTAACCAGATGACACTGAGGTTCCTCTTCGTCAGATATTGACTAGTGTAACCAACTGACACCGGTAATCCTTCCCGCCAGACATTGACGAGTGTAACCAGATGCTGGGCGCGTGCAGCCACAGGTGCATCAACATTCCGGGCAGTTATCGCTGCACCTGTCCGGCCGGACTTCGACTGCTGCCAAATGGGAAGTGCACAGGTCAGTCCGTGTGTCAGGGAGGCGGGCGTCTCAGACCGCCGTGCAGGGACGCTCAGGCAATATGTCTGACTAACTGTGGAGACACGGGCTAGTTACCCACAGCCACAGAGGTGGCAGGATTCACGATACTATGGCACGTTAGTTACAAATAGCCAACGTACACGTCAAACAGTTGACTAGGTTTCTTAATCCATGGACAATGTGCGACTTGCAGGAGCGGTGCGTGTTTTTCTTTGGGGGGGGGGGGTGAAAGTGGGACGGGAGTGGCTTGATACGCCAACACTTCCTTTTGCCCTCCCGATATTTTGAACCTTCTCCACCTTTCTAATGGTTATAAATGGAGAAGGTAGTCAATTGGCAATGATCGATTCCATCTTCATGTCATTGACTGTCTGGACATATTTCCACACTTTTGTATAAGCCTGGATCTCTGAGAAGAACACGGACCTGCTTGAAACACCCAGGAGCTGTCTAGAGGCCGTTGATAAAAAATTGCAGGTGCTTGTTATGGGCACAAAATGACCTTGACAGTCGACGCTCCCCTAAACTCCAATTTATCATCATCTTGCATGTACTTAGCCAACACTTTATTGAACTTGGAAGTCCAGGTCCTGCACATGGAAGGACGCATACCAGTTAACTGGCAATATACAAAGGCACAGGTCCGCTAAGTAAGTTAATTGCGCTAGCATAGACACGCCGGTTTCCGTGGAGGTGTACAATAAGTATGCAACATATGGCCAAAGTAACTTTTTTTGTCAGAGCTATAGCAACCATGCAGTGTGGCGGTCGAACGTAAAAATACGTGTTAGGCCGTTTCAAGCGAACAGTGGTAGCAGATACTGTCCTTGATACGTGCCTGAAAATCCGCTGCGATGCGGAGTGTTTGTGCATGATGCCTGAAGACCGCGACAGTACACAGCATCATTACGGAATGGTTATCGCCCGTGACATCTCTTCTCACCTTTCATTGCCAGCAGTGGCCGATCGCTCTGGCAAGGTTTGGAGGTACAGTGTCGTTTTGGGAAGGGGTGGCAAAATTGTACTCCCTTGGTCAAATTGTCCAAAATCATTCGCATCGCATTGATAATATCATTTTTTCAGCGCATTGGGGCCCCATTGGAATTTGTGTTACTGTACCGATGCTCTGAGACAAATCGTTATATCGAAGACGGTCACGTTCCCCTTCAAGAGCTAAGCAAAGCAATGAGCCCCCATTCTACCTTCTGGATATTGAAGTACTCGTGACTAAAGTCAATCCATGAATTGTTGTCCCATTGAGAACAATTCGTGACACGTAAGCCATATCGGAGGGCGCTGGATTTGTTTGTTTGTTTATTTGGGCTTAAGGGCGCCTGAACTGCTAGTAGTTATCTAGCGCCCATAACTGTTTTATTCTTCAGAACATGATATGGGATTCGACATGACTATTATTGAAAGGGATAGATAACGTGAAACTTAGTAGCAGCTAAGTAACGGTATAATTTGCCTGTGGCAACGATCCCCGAGCTGTCTCCTAAAACTTCAGTGTACGACATTGCATGAAAGTTTGGACCAAAGTAACGCGTTCGTTCCTCCTGGAAGTTGCGGCATGAAAACAGTATGTAGCGGACTGTCATACGTGCGTCACATCGAGAACAGCGTGGTTTTTCCTCCTTGATCAGAAGGTGTCTGTTTGTAGCGTAAGTGTGCCCTATTCGCAGTCGTGCCAAAATTATCTCTTCCTTCCTACACTTCTTCAGTGACGAGGGCCATGGTACCAAAACTTGTTTGATAGATCGGAGCTTGTTTGAAACCTGATCATTCCAATTTGTTTGCCACTTTTCTTGGAGAAAAGCAGATACTTCCGAGTAGAAATCCATTGCGGGGAGAGGCGAGGCTCGAGTCCAACGAGCCTGCGCGGCGCGCTTTGCAGCAGCATCGGCTAGCTCGTTACCAGTAATACCGGTATGGCTAGGTACCCAGCAGAGGGCAATCCTCTTACCAGCTCTGCTCAATGATGTCATGCGAGTTAATATCTCCCGAAGAAGTTGGTTCGATGGGTAAAAAGATTGCAGGGCCATAAGGCTACTCAACGAGTCTGTTACGATGACATTGAAATCTTCGTCTCCAACCTCAATAAAACATAAAGCTTTAATGATCGCCACCAATTCCGCATTAAACACAGATGCGTGGGGTGGTAAAGTGAAAGATCTAATGACCGTTCCATATACGAATGCGCAGCCAGTTCCAGTCATTGTTTTGGACCCATCAGTATAGATCCTGGAGTAAGGAGGGCGCTGGATGACCGATGTAGTCAATGCGCTCCTAAACCCGAATAACCAACCAACCAAAGCCGTATCGGATGGGCCATATGCATTCTTTCGGAAGCATTTTCTTCTGTCTCTAGTCCGCAGTAATCCGACACTAACCCTCACACTCACTCCGACATGGTTTGGTGTCGCTATGCTAATGTCACCCGGTGTTGCAGCCATTGACAAGTGCAGTATCCCGACACTCAACCCGACATGGTTTGGTGGTGCTGTGATCACGTCGTCCGGTGTTGCAGATATTGACGAGTGCAGTATTCCGACACTCACCCTCACACTCACCCCGACATGGTTTGGTGGTGCTGTGATCACGTCGTCCGGTGTTGCAGACATTGACGAGTGCAGTATTCCGACACTCACCCTCACACTCACCCCGACATGGTTTGGTGTCGCTGTGATCACGTCGTCCGGCGTTGCAGACATTGACGAGTGCGCCACCAAAACACACAACTGCTACTACGACGAGCAGTGCGTCAACACTGCAGCATCATTCAAGTGCGTGCGGCCCTGCCGACGAGGCTACAAGCTGCAGGACAACGGCGTCTGCGCCGGTAGGTCCGACCCTGATGCGACCTGATCGGACCACTCAACCTGACCAAGCTGGTGCTGCTTTGTCCTGATCTGACCGCTGCTCTGTATGCTGTTGCTGGAAGTGTGATGATACCACTTGGGTGGTAACTATGCCGCTTGTTCTCGTTTGCGATTGCGCCACCCGCACTTGTCCAACGACAGGGCCACCCAGCCTCGCCTAACGGCTATGTCTCGTCTGACGGCTGTGCCGCTGGTCCTCGTCCGATGACTACCACTGACCCTCGTCCGACGGCTGTATCACCGATCCTCGTCTGACGACTGTTCCGCTGACCCTCGTCTGGCGGCTGTACCACTGACCCTCGTCTGACGACTGTGGCATCGATCCTCGTCTGACGACTGTGCCACTGGCCCTCGTCTGGCGGCCGTGCCATTGGCCCTCGTCTGGCGACCGTGCCACCGACCCTCGTCTGATGGCTGTACCACTGACCCTCGTCTGACGACTGTGCCACTAGCCCTCGTCCGATAACTACCACTGGCCCTCGTCTGATGGCCGTGCTATCGACCCTCGTCTGGCGGCTGTACCACTGACCCTCGTCTGACGGCCGTGCCACCGACCCTCGTCTGGCGGCTGTACCACTGACCTTCGTCTGACGACTGAGCCATCGATCCTCGTCTGGCGGCTGTACCACTGACCCTCGTCTGATGGCTGTACCACTGACCCTCGTCTGACGACTGTGCCATTGGCCCTCGTCTGACGGCCTGCCCTGACCCTCGTCCGGCGGCTGTACCACTGACTTTCTGCCGACGAAACGTTGCCTGTGGTACCTTCGTCCGACGGCTGTACCACTGTTGCTCGTCTGGCGGCTGGACTGACCGTCGTCACTGACGCTGGCCCGATCCTCGTCTGAGACTGGCCACCGACCGTCTGGGCTGCCCTGACCTTCGTCTGAGACTGAGCCATCGTCCTCGTCTGCGCCGGCCGGCGACCCTCGTTGACGGCTGGACCCTGACCGTCGTCGACGACTGAGCCATCGATCTCGTCTGACGACCGTGCCACGACCCTCGTCTGCGGCTGTCCACTGACCCTCTCTGACGCCGTGCTCGCCGGCCGGCAGTACTATTGTCGGCGACTGAGATCGATCCTCGTCTACGTGACCGTCGTCTGATGGCTGTACCACTGACCCTCGTCTGGCGGCTGTACCACCGACCTCGTCTGGCGGCTGTACTCGACCTCGTCTGACGGCGTGACCGACCTCGTCTGGCGGCTGTACCACTGACCTTCGTCTGGCGGCTGTACACTGACCCTCGTCTGATGGCTGTACCACTGACCCTCGTCTGACGACTGTGCCATTGGCCCTCGTCTAACGACTGACCCTGACCCTCGTCCAGTGACTGTACCACCGATTCTTGCCGACAACTATGCCAGTGGTATTCGTCCGACGGCTGTACCACTGTTGCTGTCGGCGCTGGATGACGTCGTCACTGACGTGGCGACTCTGGCCAGGCCACGACTGAGTGTGACTGACTGACTGACCGAGTGTGCGCCGGCCGGCAGATATTGACGAGTGCGCCAAGATGATGGACCGCTGCCACTACTCGCAACAGTGTCGCAACCTGGCCGGCTCCTACCGCTGCGTCTGCCCGCCCGGCTTCCGGTCCGATGGACCAGGCTTCCCCTGCACAGGTAGATGCAGACCGCTCGTGCATAGGTGACCCAGGCTTACCCTGCACATGTGGGCCAGGCGTCCCCTACACAGGTGGGTCAGGCTTCCCCTGCACAGGTGGGCCAGGTGTCCCCTGTGCCGGTGGGCCAGGCTTTGGTCCTTGAAGGTAACTTGTTTATTTGGGTTTAAGGGCGCCTGAACTGCTAGTGGTTATCTAGCGCCCACCTTGCAGGTAACTAGGCAGACATCGGATGTGTACTGAGATCAGACTATCGACCTTCCATCGTCAAGTCCATCCGTACTTTTCCCCGTTCCACCAGAATAGCTTTGAATCCCACCTCCGTAGGATGTTCCTCGATGTCGCTCATGAAGAGAACTGTTATGGTTATTGCCACCATCACCCAGTAGCTATCTGCTGATGGTGTTTGTACCGATTTTATGTTGTAGCTGTACATGTAGTTACATTTGGCAACATGTAGCATTCCATATGGATACCAATTGCGTCGCCCCTAAAATACATAATGATGTAGTAATGTGTAATGTGCGTTAGCTGTCCCGTAATAAGAATAGCACGTTTGTTGAGCACCATATTCTTTTCTGTCAAATTGCAGATATAAATGAGTGCAGCATAGCGGGAACGTGTCAGCACAACTGCACAAACCTGGATGGTGGCTACCTGTGCACCTGCCCGTCCGGCTACCGACTCAACCACAACAAACGCACCTGCGACGGTCAGTACGGCCGAGACGAGGTGTGCAGTGGCCATGGCTCTGTCTGACTCGTGCACAGCAAACGGAGCCATGATTCTGAGTCGAGCTGTTATTAGACGCAAATTTTGCGAAGAATTACTAAATTTATAAATTTACATATTTTGTATTTCTGGGTCACGAAGAATATTTCTAAGCTAGTATGGCGTAATACGGTCGATGAGAAGGTGACGTTTCGGATGCCGAACGACCCAGGGATATTTTAAAATCATAATTACTCAGAGCCACGTCCGTGCGCGTCGATTCCGTCGATATCAACCCTCATCAGATCCGGGCGGCCACCTACCTGACCTGGCGCTGACGTGATCGTCCGCCTGATATGATCCGGACTGGAATCTGACCCGGTCCTAAACTGGACCCGATCCGGTTATCCAACCGAGTCTGATCCTGACATTTACCGGATCTGACCCGGTCACTCGAACGGACCTGACCCGGTCACTCGAACGGACCTGACCCGGTCACTCGAACGGACCTGACCCGGTCATTCAACCGGACCTGACCCGGTCATTCAACCGGACCTGTTCAGTCACTCGACCAGGCCTGACCCGGTTAGTCAACCGGACCTGACCTAGTGCCGACCAGAACCTAATCCAGCCCCGTGATCCCCATCTAGCCCTGACCCGCCCGTGGCCGGAGCTTGATCCGACCACTGTACTGTCGCCACAGATATTGACGAGTGCTCGGAGAACGGAGTCAGGTGCGCCGCGGACCACACGTGCTTCAACCAGCGCGGCTCCTACAGCTGTACAGACGTCCGCTGTCCGGCCGGCTTCGTGCGCGACCCGGGCACCAGGTCAGAGACCGGGATCTTACGGAGCACTATTAAACCAGGGACCTTTGACAGGACATTAACACGCGCACTGGATGGGGGGGGGGCGAAATCCGCCCACCCCTCCGGTTTTTCGCAAATAACTGCAAATTTTACCGATCGATATACGCGATTTTCGGTGTACCTGCTTAGAAATGAACGGCGCGTTGTTTAAAGTAAGAAAAATGGAAATCGGCCGAACATTTTTCAAGTTAGGGGCCGCTAAAATAAAAAAAACTGTTATAGCGCCAGACCACAAAAATCGGCGCTGATGCGCTTCCAGTATACTGACAAAAGGGAAGTGTTCTAGGCAACACTAGCGACTTGTTTGATGCATATTGATATGCTGTATAGTAGGTCATGTTAGGTCACGAAGGTCAAGTTCATGACAGGTTAATGGAACCAAACTTGATCAACTGGAATGTTGCCATAAATGCACTACTGGTTGTCATTTGTACTATGTCATTGCGTTTCCATACTTTATTCATGTACTTCACTCCCTTCTTCACGAAGCCGATTGCTCCGAGCTGCCCGACGGAGCAGTCGGGCGGGCGGCCCGGTTCCGGTAACTGGAACAGGTAACTGACCTGATAAAGTGGTGCTTATAGGTGACCTGAGGTCAATGTTGGGTTAGCATCTGCATTGCATCATTAGTAATGTCCAAAACATCATTGATGCCCATTTTTAAGCATTTAAACACAATCACAGCGATCCATAACAATGACAAGCCAAGCCACGCAAAACCGGAAAATCTTGCCAATCTGACCTCATTTGACCTTGAAGATATTGACCTAAGGTCACGAAAATTGCACACACTAGGTTCACTACCGTGCCCATCTACCCTGCGAATTTCGTTCCTCCAGCTTTACTGAGCCGAGATCTTAGGGGGGGCGGAATCCGCCCCCCCCTCCAGTGCGCGTAATTCTCAGGGGCCCTCCAGGGCGCGTGTTAAACTATAACATGAGCCGTAATCGGTACCCAAAAAGGAGGACATATAATGAATGAAGTATTGAGATCTATTTTTACTGTTCTCGAAGCGGCATCATTTTACGTGGTTTACAGGCGGCCATTGTCACTTGTCTGACACGTTTGACATCTAGGCTGGTTTCTCCTCCCCCTCCCTCGGTTAGCTTCCCCAGCCTACCACTAGGTTCCAAAATGATCCAGCTTTAACCAACGTGGGACGCTATGCACCATGAGGTTCCTGGTCTTTGCATTCTTATGGGATATTTTATGGACCTCGAGATCTTCTGAACTTTTGCACGAAAGTACCCTTCTTTAGAATAGAACACCATCCGTATTTTACGACTGGGTGAGTGTTCGAGAGCATGTCTGTGTATGTATGTGCTGGTATTCCGATCCCCGGTGTCCGGCCATGAGTGTGACAACTGACGATCCGCCTGCCGCAGCATGTGCCTGCGGCCCTGTCGCCGCCGCTCCTCGCAGTGCATCGCCAACACGTGGTACTCGAAGGCGCTCAGCTACAAGCTGCTGGCGCTGCCGGCCGGCGTCCGCGCCCGGCAGGACGTGGTCGAGCTGGGGGTCAACGACCTGGTCCAGCCGGGCGGCAGCCGGCAGACGGTCGTGTTCAGGTAACCGGCCCCGGGGTCCTCGTCATAGGGGGGTCTTCAGGTAACCGGCCCCGGGGTCCTCGTCATGGGGAGTTTTCAGGTAACCGGCCCAGGGGTCCTCGTCATAGGGGTCTTCAGGTAACCGGCCCACGGGTCCTCATCATGGGGGTCTTGAGATAACCGACACTGTGGTCCTCTTCAGAGGACCTTCAGGTTACGTGCCCTGGGGTTCTCGTCAGGTTTTCAGGAGGGTTCGCAATGGGTTGTCAATGGGAAGTTCGCTGGTATCCGATCCCGGGATCTTTTTTCGGGCTTTGGGAACACATGAATAAAATACAGGTTGGGGTAACCTTTTTGCGAGATCTGGAGGACAGACACAGACAGACAAAAAGATTCTTCTCGAAATATTGGGGAACAAATGTATGTTCTTGAAACATCGCGACGGGTATATCCCAGCAACCCCCACGTCTAAAAATACACCCATGTTGCCACGAACTAGGAGTAACTCAGCGGATTTATCGGAGTGTAACCACTAATAAATCTTAGTTTTCCCCTGCAAATTGGCAAATGTTAGCACGCGTTGCATCCTGGAGCGCTATGCCCAGGGTTTGTAGAGGAGGGAATATTTCGGATGATGGCGCTATTTTCGATAATCGCTTGCCATTGCTCGTTCCCCGCTTGACTGATATGCAACTGATAGTGATTGTTTTGTTTTTACAGCCGACCTGCATCCTGCGTGCACCATTGTTCTGGTCAACCATTATTGTGTGTATTGTGTTATGGCCAACCGTAGTAAATGTAGCGACTATGAAGAAAACAGACGGTGACTCCATTGCTGTTAATGCCTTCATTGTAGTAAATGAAGCCGAAAAAATCGCGGCGGCCGTTTGTCTGTCAACCGATAGCAAATCAGCAGCATAATCACCTTTGTTCATTTGTGCCACAAAACGCAACAGGGTTTCAGCTGCGTGGATACGCCCAAGGAGGGCTGGCGGCGCTATGTCCCAGTCTGCCATGCCTCCAAACTAGCCGAACCGTTTGGAGGCATGGTACGCAGGCACTGCCGCAACACCCGGGTTGACCATTCTAGATACGTGGCGTGTTCCGTGTCGGGTCAGCACTCTGAGACCGCGCGGGCCCGCAGGCTCGGCGGCAAGAGCGGTGCGTTCGCCGTGCAACAGCGAGCCGGCCGCGGTGTGGTGACCACGCTGCGGCCTCTGCCGCCCGGCTCACAATACAAGTGAGTGCCGTTCGGCGCCTGCCCCCATCCCCACTCCCACGGTTCATAATATCACCGAGTACCTCCCGCTGTTATTGTTCACCAAATACCGGTCGATACCGGTCCATGGGCTCCGCCCACTGAATGCACGCAGCTGCCGGCACATAGGGTCCGTTCCCCGATAGCAGGTGTGAGTTCCTAACTCGGCTTGGCAGTTGCTAGGGCGAGTGTTGCCTGTGACTCTGTGTTGAAATACCATTTGTGTGATATGCAGAAGGTGGCAGATTTGTCTTGCCAGATGCAGATTAAAAATAACTGCTCTTTAAGACCATCCATATGTTATCCCATTGGGATAATATACGGATGTTAGAGAACATGTCGTGACAACAAGAACATCATGTTATCCCATTGGGAAGCTCACAGTTTGGTCCACCATCACCATCCTTCTGATCTAGTTTATCTTACACGCCGCTAATGCAGCGCTATTTTCAGGTTGCAAATACACGCATTCACACTGAACCGGCAGACGAAGCGATGGAAAGTGACAACCGAATTCGTCGTCGTAATTGCCGTCTCCAAGTATCCCTACTAAAGCGTCCATGTCGCAGCAAAACGCGTGCCTTCCGCTGAGCAGTGCCCAAGCAGTGCCCGTGTCGACGCAAATGACGCGCAGTGCGTCGGTGTTGCCGCCGTTATCGCGCCTTGTCCGTGGCGCTCTTGTTGCTTCGTGACGGTGCTGCTGGTGAACTTTGGATTCAGACCGATGTACACATCCTGGTCCAGAGCCACTGGTCAGGCCCAATCAGCGTCGAGATGGAAACGCCGGGATCAATGTGACTATCATCTTTGAATTCGCCTGCCACGTGAGGCTACCTCCATGTGCCAAGACTCGGCGTGTGTATGCCGGTATCTTCTCGTGATACCTCGGATGGTCGAGGTTTTATATGACGTGTATAACGCGTGGATTGTGTGCAGACTGCCACTGTATAAGCTAAGTACCTGGCTTTATGGTACCCCACCGGATATCTTTGTTTCATTTGAGGATAGCCAGAGCACTCGACAAGTCGACGATATGAATGTTGCAGCCGCAGGCGTGTTGTCCGTGTATGTTTCTGTGACTAAAATTTGTTCCGTATTTTGGGCATTGCCGTTCAACATGGTGCATATTTTCATGACGGTATCATGCGCTTGTTGGTCTGGCCTTTTCAAGAAAACGCCAACGTCAAGATATAGAAAACAGGTACCGTACAAGTTGCTGTAGAAGCTTAACTTGCAATCAGGGATCTTCGATTGGCAGGACTGTTCATCTGGGGCGTTCTCAGTTCTAAAAATAAAATTGATATTTCTACTAACAACTCACATAGTTGAACTGAAGAACACTAGTGCATCATAGTGGAACGAGTTGCACCTTGTGCACGCCAAGTTGCAAGTGCGGCGTACACGGGAGACGTTTTATTACACTTGCACACATGTTTTTTTTTGTAAATCAACACCTTACGCATATGGGTCACGTAAACAAAAATGGTAAGACTTGCAATCACTGCCGATTGGTTCCATAAAATATGCGAGGTGACCGTCACAATGTTATAAGACTTGTACCCGGGATCAATGATGGACCTACCTACACTTCGGCGGTGATTACCATACGGCATCTTTAGCTCAGATAATTATGACATGCTAATCCTGTCCTCACATCTTCTGATAAGCAGCACAATCTGCGCCCACGTACGCTGTGCAGGGAACGGAAGACGAGTAGCCGGGCAGTGTGCTACCTCTATCATATCTTTCGGCATCCGACTTCCAACCAGTACCAGTCGCAATGCCTTTCCCAATGGCCTTACACGCTTGCCCATGGGCTCGAGGCCCATCCAGACCCTGGTGTGCATGCAAGGGCCGGCTGGATGTGCTGTCAAGCATTCCCAATGTTGAGCTGCATCTGTAAATTTCTGCCTCTTCCGTCTCGCCAGTCGTCCCCTGCACCACCTGTGTTTTGGAGGCATCGTCGGGTCACGGTCCCTCTCAGCCACGCTGGGGCGCGTGTCCACTGGAAGATGGCGTTGCGGGTCGTCGACTACCATCCCCATTGTGTACCAGTTGAGCCGACAGGTCCACGACGGCGACCGGGTAAGTCAAACCAAGTCATCTTTTTGTCTACAACGTTCGTGTAAGCAGCAGGGCTACCCGGCCGGGTCCCTGTGGCCAGTCCGTCTGCATTTTCATGTTTGCTTCGGTTCAAACTTGGAGCAGAATGTCTTGCCACTTTTAATTCAAGCCATCCGCTGAAGTTCTCTCTGCTGAAATGCTGGCGTTGTGAGGCTTATTCGGCAGAATTCTTCGTTCCCCTCAAGCTTGTAGCCCGGATTCGTTCGAGGGGGGCCTGGTGGCCTGTTGGGAGCCAGGCACTTTGGAGACCTATCTGTCGGGACTGACCTGATCTACACGTTTATTAACCTAGTTCTGCGTTATACTGACTGTATTCTTTCTATGTAATTCCTGGTTAAATCCAGGAGCATTCAGTTTGTGTTTAATATAATTCGGCATCTGAATATCGTTTTATCATGCTCCTGGATTAATAACTACCAACGAGTCAAGAATCGATAGCTCAGCACATGTCTCAAGCAACCCTCAAGTGTGAGGCGGTCGGCTGCGGGAAAATCAGGAGGGCTGCTGACCTTCCAACATGCATTGCCCTGATGCAATTTCATCAGACGAACGTACACGAGTCGAGCGTGCGCCAGAGGCCCCCGAAAATCAACCGCCCATCCATACAGCATGGTGTCGGGGAAGACGACTGGGTGGCTTCACTCAGCGATGGGGGTGTTCAGCAATGGCACTGACATGGCCCCCACGCAGGTTACCGCCCAGTTGCTTGCATGTTGTGAGCCGGAGCTAAAGACAGCTCTATTCCGTGAGGACCCCGACATCGCCAGCAAGAGCGTAGAGGGCGTCATGAACGCCATGACACGACTAACAGTCCTCAATGTAGCACTCAGTGCCAGACGAGCCACACTACTCAACGCCAACCAGGAAGGAGGGGAACATGTGCGCAAATATGTAGCACGCCTCCGCGGCCTGGCGCACGTGCGCCAGTGGACTAAGACGGCCCAGTGCAGCTCCGCAGAGGGTATCGGCACATTGAGAGTGGACTACACAGACGAAATCGTCCGGATGGTTCTGCTGAACGGTCTAGCGGATGACGAGATAAGGAAAGAAGTACTCGGGACAGAGGATATAGATAGCAAAACCCTCTGGGAAACCGTCGCACTAATGGACAGCAAGGAAACAGCCGCGCGGGTCATGTCAACAGGCGGGCCACGAGTGGCGGCAAGCACTTACAAGAGGGCGGGACGGCAAACCCACAAGCCTTAGCTAAAAATGCTTAGTTTTCCTCTGTTTTAAGTCACTTTGTCTCCCAGCACGCCCTTTGCAAACCATGCCTCCATGGGAGTAGTGCACGTTTTCTCACCTCTCTGGAATCCTCTTGTTCACATCAGGGCCACCTGAGGGGATATCTGAGTGCATGCCTCCCCGAATGTATTCAAATGATTAGTGTACCTTCAGCGACATAGCCCCTTAGGCCAGGGGCAGATCCTAAAGCATCGGGGGAAAATACAAATCCTCCGATTTCCAAAAAACTAATCGGATTTGAACATCTATAAACGCTCGTCGGGTCTGCTTCAGATAATGTTAATGTAATGTAATGTTCTTTGGTTTCGAGATAATGACATTTTATTTATGCAATATTTTGGCAAAAGTGAACTCTTCCTAGCCAGCATTTTTCCTCCGGGTCCCATCAGGCCTTGGTTGGGAAAGCTCTGGTTGTTCTGCTTGGGCTGAACTACGTTTTTCCTCCGGTTCACGGTGGGAGTTGACACAGGAATCCCAAGCGTCCTCATCCCAAAATCCAAGTTCTGCCTAGTTAAACGAGCCCAACCATTGCCCAAACTCGGTTCCAGCATGCCAGTGTGCCCGAGCTGAACCCGAGCAACGTCTTTGTATCGATGATGTGGTCCCGACCAGGATGTACGCTTGGGCGTACTCGGGCAACTAATACGAGAAACACGATTCCAGCCCGAGTCCAGTCCAATCAATGCCGTAACAGGCCCGATTCGACCAAGATAGATATGACCGACTTGGGCATACTGGAGCATGGTTACGATCAGGAAAAAGTCATTTAGATTAGGCTGAACTATGACTTGCCCGAGGTGCCAAAGCAAAACGTAGCTCTGTCCGAGCAAATTGCAAAAATACATATCAAATTTAAAAATTTGAGATTTCCACCACGCGAAACGCCAAATTTTCGGCGCGCTCTACTCGCCGAAAGCTTTCTCTATGGCATCACATTTCTGGGGGTTGGGCCCGCCCCTTAGGAAAATCTTGGTTGCTCCACTGACCAGGGACAGTTTTTAAAAGTGGGCAAGTTAAACATTGTTTACCGATGCTTGGAAGCAGTGTCATGTTTAACAGACATTTTTGTAATTAATATGACTTCAAATACACCTCAAATATATCAAGTCATGGAGCAAATTTATCTTCTGTCAAACCGACAATAGTTCTTCCTAGAAAGTAGTAAAAATACAAGAAGACCCTTGTTGAACTTTGCTTACATCGTCCTCCTGACTAAAAAAAAAACAACGAGATTGGCAGTGTTCTTTCACATTTATTGCACAAGCCAACGGAGGTAGCGAGTTTTGAGTGCAACTCATTACATACAAGAATTTAGTACGAACACAATTAAAACAAGGAAAGAAAATACACAAAATCACTGCATGGCTTTCGTGTAAATAACTACACTTTCGATCAAAGTATGTAAACATTTGTTATTTTACCTGCCAAATATTTTAACCTGGAATTTAAGTAAACCGACCAGTACATTCGTAGCGGGTGCTTCCGCCTGTCGGATAGCAAATCGGACGTGGAACGCATGTGTTGCTATCTGAAGTTCTAGTTTTCTTAAAAGTATGGAACGTTCCACCTCTGGATGTCATCAGATTTGTTTTGGTGGAGTGTGATACCAATTCAATGGGACGTCACCAAGAAATTGTGTTGAAACGGGTGATGACGAACGATCCAGGAAAAGTGCCGATGGCCTGGGGAAGTTCCAAGCGGATTTGAACCGATGAGAGGTGCCAATTTACGCGGTGTCGCCGGGGCGGCACGTGAATGGAGGCATTGGCGAGGATGGCTGCAGGGTTGACGAAGTTCGGGGACTCCAATGTTGTATGTAGATTGGGGCCCAACAAAATATATTGGTACCCCCGTCGCATTATCGACGTTGCCCCCCCCCCGATATGCACATACACACACGTACACATAAAGTCATAAAAGATCAGTGCAAGGGCCACAAGGGCCACAAGGGCCCTTCTTGGTTGCACTCTGGACACTGAACCAGTTGCCCACCAAGTCCGTCGATCAGCCCTCCCTGGAATAACGAAAAGGAAGCCCTCTTTTCTTATAATGAGTGTCTATGCTGTTTTTAAAGATGTTCAGTGTGCTGCTAATGACAATGGTTTCTGGCAGCTGGTTCCAATGTTCTACTACCCTGTTGGTGATGAAATACTGTCTTAACCTTGTCCTGCTGTGATTCACTTTAATTTTGAATTGATGACCTCTAATTGCATGATTTCTGTAAAATCCAAACATTTCCCTGATATATCCCTGTTCCTGACCGTGAACAAATTTAAAAACCTCGATGAGATCTCCCCCCAGCCTTCTATATCTAAGTGAAAACATATTCAATTTCTTCAATATTTACTCATATGCCAGGTTGCTTATACCATTAACCATTTGTGTTGCCCTCTTTTGTACTCTCTCTCTCTCTCTTTGAAAGCCAACAATCTTTTTCATAACTAGGGGACCAAGCTTGGATATAGTATTCCAAATGTGGCCTGACATATGCACAGTAAAGCTTCCTGGTGACTTCCTCACTTTTGTATGATACGTTCCTATTCATTGCCCGAAGCATTCTTAGTGCCTTCTTCCTGGCTTCTTTGGTCTATTCTGATGCCCCCAATTTTGTGTTAAAAATAACACCCAAGTCCTTCTCCTGCTGAGTCACAGATAGTACTTGGCCACCCATCAAGTATGGAGCTTTCATATGCTGCCTACCTACATGCATGATTTTGCACTTATCAAAATTAAATTTCATTTGCCATTTTTCGGACCACTTCACAAGCTCGTCTAAGTCTTTCTGCAGCAAGACCTGCTCATTGTGTCCTGTTATTGCCCTAAAGATCTTCAAATCATCCGCAAATTTCCAAAACCTTACTGCTTAGGCCACTTTCAATGTTATTTACAAATATAATGAACAATAGTGGCCCCAGTACTGACCCCTGGGGGACTCCACTAAAAACATTTTGCCATGACTTTGTACCATTTAGCATCACTCTCTGCTGTCTATCTGAAAGCCACAACTCTATCCATTTTAGGATGCTACCTGCAATACCATGGCCTTGAAGCTGCATCATTAACTGTTTATGGGGTACCTTGTCAAAGGCCTTACTAAAGTCAAGATATGCTACATCAACCTGATTTCCCTGATCAAATTGTTCTGTAGCAAAATTCAAAAAGTCCAAGAGATTTGTGAGACACGATCGCCCTTTTCTAAACCCATGTTGAGTATCTTGAATCAATCTGTTTCCTTCCAGAAAACTAACTATTCTATCCTTGATAATTGATTTGAGTACCTTGCAGACTAGGAATGTGAGGCTTACTGGCCTATAGTTTTCAACTTTCCCTCTTTCTCCTTTCTTGAAAATAGGAACTACATTTGCCCTTTTCCAATCTGTTGGAATTTAATTTTGTGAAACTGACCTACAAAATATTATACTAAGTGGAATTGCCAGTTCCTCTTCAGCTTCCCACAATACCCTAGCATAAATTCCATCAGGTTCTGCTGCCTTGTTTGGCTTTATTTTCCTGATATAATTGAAAACAACATCACTGTCAATGAAATCAACATTGTTTATCTGATCACCTGTCACTGAAATGTGGTGTACAGTTGGCAGGTTAGTCACATCTTCCAATGTAAACACTGATTTAAACTGCTTGCTCAGCTCCTCAACCATCTCACCACCATCCTCACTCAATACAGTCCCATTTACTTCCAGTGGACCAATTGTGCTTGAAACTTTACTTAGCTTGTAGAAACTAAAGAACTTTTTCACTGTCCCCATTACAGTTCCTAGCCAAATCCAACTATTTTCCTCGCTTTGCTGCTCTGGTTTTCTGCTTCACAGCATCTCTAGCATTTTGATACGACCCAAGATTTACGATATTTGAAGCTTCCTTAAATACTCTA
This sequence comes from Ashinkailepas kermadecensis, assembly GCA_034440615.1. Classification (NCBI taxonomy): domain Eukaryota; kingdom Metazoa; phylum Arthropoda; class Thecostraca; family Neolepadidae; genus Ashinkailepas; species Ashinkailepas kermadecensis. The sequence continues at coordinate 24,757 of JAOTOM010001235.1, forward strand.
AATGCATATTTCTTAGCCTTAATTGCATTTTTTTTCAAATCTGGCATAAGCCATGCTGGCTTTCCTTCCCTTCTTTTGCGCCTTTGCTTTTGGGGGACATGTCTAATCTGAATTTCCCTCAAGTAAGATTTGAACTTTTCCCACATTTCAAACATTTAAATTGGATAATTCTTCTTCCCATTCTATGGCACTTAAAGCCGCTCTCATGCAGTCAAAGTCTGCCCTGTTAAAATTTGGAACCTTTGCCAAATTATCCTTGTTTGTGCCCTCTACTTGTGCCTTGAATCTCACCCAGGTGTTACCAAATTCCTTCTCACGACCTTACCTCCTTCCCATCCAATCAAATACGTCCAAGGAAATTATTTTCAATGAAATGAATAGTAATATGCTTCAGCTGGAAATCTCCCGATTTAGACTTAATACTCATTAACTCCCTAAACTCTACTCATGTTGTTCCTATGTTGCTGGAAAGGCAAGCGTACGGTTATATACGGTGAATAAGGTGCCAGCTTGCATGACGTCACAGCAAAATTGTTTCACCGATCTGAAGCGCCACGAAATGCCTTCCAAATGCCATAATTGATTGCGTACCCACAACAGAGTATATTAACACGCGCCCTGGAGGGCCTCTGAGAATTGCGCGCACTGGAGGGGGGCGGATTCCGCCCCTAAGATCTCGGCTCCTAGTAAAGCTGGAGGAACGAAATTCGCAGGGTGGATGGGCACGGTAGTGAACTCTATTTTGTGCAATTTTCGTGACCTTAGGTCAATATCTTCAAGGTCAAATGAGGTCAGATTGGCAAAATTTCCCGGTTTTGCGTGGCTTGGCTTGTCATCGTTATGGATCCCTGTGATTGTGTTTAAATGCTCAAAATGGGCATGAATGATGTCTTGGACATTACTAATGATGCAATGCAGATGCTAGACCCAACATTTGACCTCAGGTCACCTATATAGCACCACTTTATCAGGTCAGTTACCTGTTCCAGTTACTGGAACCGGCCGCCCGCCCGACTGCTCCGTCGGGCAGCTCGGGCAATCGGCTTCGTGAAGAAGGGAGTGAAGTACATGAATAAAGTATGGAAACGCAATGACAAACAGTACAAATGACAACCAGTAGTGCATTTATGGCAACATTCCAGTTGATCAAGTTTGGTTCCATTAACCTGTCATGAACTTGACCTGATTTCACCTTGGTGACCTAACATGACCTTGAAACTATACAGCATATCAATATGCATCAAACAAGTCGCTAGTGTTGCCTAGAACACTTCCCTTTTGTCAGTATACTGGAAGCGCATCAGCGCCGATTTTGGTGGTCTGGCGCTAAAACATTTTTGACTTTAGCGGCCCCTAACTGAAAAATGTTCGGCCGATTTCAATTTTTCTTCCTTTAAACGACGTGTCGTTCATTTCTAGGCGGGTACACCGAAAATTACGTATATCGACCGGTAAAATCTGCAGTTATTTGCGAAAACCGGAGGGGTGGGCGGATTCGCCCCCCTCCAGTGCGCGTGTTAAAGAACGGGAACACCCAAGTTTAGTATATTCTCAGATCTAGTTATACTGTGCCTTGGTGACGTCACAGCTATAATATGCGATATTCTACTAGAATGTGGTGGACATCTGGCGGATTATAGAATCCTATAGTAGAATATTCCAAATCTAGCAGATTCCTGGCAATTGGTGATATAGTGTCGCAACCGCGGCAAAAACTTCACGTCCTTCTTTTTCATATTTTGCTATAATTTTCATTAGAAAGAGCATATGGTGCTATGGCATGCTTTACTTTCTCCTGTATTCCGCTGACACGGAAGCAAAGGATGACATGAAAAAGAGTACAAAGAATGAAAAAAACGTTCAATTTCATTTAACAGCAGCTTCCTTTTCTGCCAAGCTCGACGCACGACTGGCCTTGGAGCCAGCCGGTCGTCATGGCAACGACTTAGGCCCCGCCCTCCGGGAGTCGGCCGGCCGGTTTTGTGTAATGTCCTCGTTTACCGGCAAAGAAACATACTTTTTCTGGGTGACAAAAGTAAAAACGATCCGGATTTGTATGTAGAATTCTTCAGGAATTCGCATGGTATCAAATTTGCCTATACACAATGCAAATTGTCTGCGTAAAGCCGTGGAAAATATTGGCTATTTTGGCTTGAGACCCACGCAAAGTGCTGCCGAGTATCGCCTTTTCTACGTCACAGACCCGGAACAACTGGCCTCCCCGCGACCCACAAGGCCTAGCCCCTTTACCCATGCTTCGCATTGCCGAGACCTGTTTGCGTGCAGCTTGGCGTTATTTAAATCAGAGTATATTAAAGAACGGTTTGAAAAGCCGTGCAGTCGGGGTTATTATTTTATTTTTGATAGCTGTGACTTACCGGACTTACCTCTACAATCTGGAAGAAATCGTCACAGTCACTGTTTAAGTGCTTAATATACCTACGTTGGTCACGACGTGATTGCGGCTAAGAGGTAAGTTTCAGTAATTTTCAAGGAAGCAATTACCTACCTAAGTAGGTATCTACCTACATGAGGGTATAATTTTGGCGTTCTGAAATATCTCCAGGCAATCAAGTAATGTCTGGGAAACATGAGAGGTATGGATACTTCATCAAGTTGTCTTATATGCACTCTAATGGACAATATTACAGTATTATGGTGCTTTAAGGCATTAACAAGATAATTTTTATGCACATTTACCTCCATAAAGAAAACAAATGGGTTAGGTTTGGTTAGGTTAGGTTAGTTTAGTTTAGACAAGTGGGAACTTTTTAAGGTAAATTTGCGGATCAAGGTAACTTATTTTTTAGGATAAAAAGCTATGCTTTTTAACATGATTAAGACAATGCAACTGCTCATTCTCTCTGCAAATGATTACTTTGAAGTCAATGGCTCTTGATACAATTGATGATGTCATAAGTATGGTACGGAGGAAATGTGCTACAATATAACAGCATTTTATGAGCAAATGCTGCAAGCCTTTACATACCTTGATGGGATGGTCCAGGCCGTGGCTCATTCATTTGTATGTAGATGGTATCGGACCAACCAGCACAGCTCTCAGACTGTGGCTTATAGTTTTCATGCTTCAGGAAGGAAATTATGAATCTTGAGGCTGTGGAATTCCTTCAAAAACATATGCTGACAGACCCTAGAACAATTTGGGCAAATAACCTCACTGGGAATGATACCATGTTGTCAAAAAATATAAACTTGCTTGACTGCCTTCAAAAGAAAGCTTAATAATTATGTGAGGTACTGGAGTGCAACCAGTGCACAGCAAACCCATCCTTACACTGATATGCATGGCTGAATGGCTGCATTGCTTGTCAGCGGACTTCTGCTTGGTCAATGAAGAATTGAAAAATTATATGTGATTAGGTAAACCATTGACAAAGATAACCTAACCTAACATAACCTATGCTAAGATACAGCATAATAGATATAATATTATAATATAACATAATCTAACCTAACCTAACCAGAACAACCAGAATCATCCCAAACTAACTTTTCCACCCTGACATCAAATCTTCACAAACATTGTTTGTGCTGCCATTAACACTAACAACATTGCAAGGAACTTCTGACCTTGATCGAGGATTCTGGATGCATGTGGTTACTAATGTTGTGTGTCTGGATGAATGTGGAGTTAAGCCAGAAACATACTGTTTTTTAGGTGAATGAGTATTGAATTGAGTGCATGAAGTGTTGAATTTCTTCTTTGTCACACCTGTGACACCAGGTACAGGTAATGATATGTGATTGGCTATATTTGTAGTGAAGATTATGATAGTGTATTTCTTTTCCAACTGAAAAGCAATCATTTGCTGAGAAAATGAGTGGTGACATCATCTTAACACGCACACTGGAGAGGGGGGGAAATCTGCCCACCCCTCTGGTTTTTCATAGATAACTGCAGATTTTACCGGTCGACATACGCGATGTTCTGCATACCTGCTTAGAAATGACCGGCACGTCCTTTAAAGCAAGAAAAATGGAAATTGGACGAAAAATTTTCACGTTAGGGCTGCTGAAGTAAAAAAAAATCCAGCTATAGACCACAAAAATCGGAGCTGATGTGCTTCCCATATAATTGCAAAAGGGAAGTGTTCTTGGCAACACTAGTGACTTGTTTGATGTATATTGATATGCTATATAGTTTCAAGGTCATGTTAGGTCACCGAGGTCAAGTCAGGTCAAGTTCATGACAGGTTAACGGAACCAAACTTGATCAACTGGAATGTTGTCATAAATGCACTACTGTTTGTCATTTGTACTGTTTGTCATTGCATTTCCATAATTTATTCATGTACTTCACTCATTTCTTCGCAAAGCTGATTGCATCGAGCTGCCCGACAGAACAGTCGGGCGGGTGGCCCGGTTCTGGTAACTGTAACAGGTAGCTGACCTGATAAAGTGCTGCTATATAGGTGACCTGAGGTCAAATGTTGGGTCTAGCATCTGTATTGCATCATTAGTAATGTCCAAAACATCATTGATGCCCATTTTGGAGCATTTAAACACATTCACAGCGATCCATAACAATGAGAAGCCAAGCCACGCAAAACAAGAAAATGTTGACAAATGTGACCTCATTTGACCTTGAAGATATTGACCTAAGGTCATGAAATGAGCACACAATGGAGTTCACTACCGGACCCATCGACCCTGCGAATTTCGTTCCTCCAGCTGTAATAGGAGCCAAGATGTTAGGGGGCGGAATCCGCCCCCCCCCCCTCCAGTGTGCGTAATTTTCAGATTCATTCATCATTCATTCATCTTCATCAATTCAATTCATCCATCCATTCCATCCATTCATCAACAGTAATTACTCTAGCAGTTCTGCAAAATTATTAACAATACTGTGGGCTTCCTCTACTACCGGTTGCTTTGACTTGACTGACTTTATAATTGTGTTTGCTGCTTTTCCCACATCCACTCTTCTGTGCATGGCCAAGCCATTTCAAATGGTGGCATCATTTGTGAGGTGGTGGCACTCCATGCTCTCATTATAGTTTTGTCATTGATATGAGTGCTGCAATGCCCAAAGTTTTGTGGAGGTGACTATGGTCTAGGGGTAAGGTGCTCGTTCACAATCGAAAGTTGTGGGTTTCTCACCTGTCGCCTTATCGCCCGCGACCAGTCGGCGTGAGAGATTGTCGACGCTATATGACTAACGTTCGACGTGCTCGTAAACCAATAACCAACCAGCCCAAAGTTTTGTAGCATCATAAGCTGATTCCTTGAAGCTTGTAATTCCATTCTAGCCATCTCTGTAGGATTTTCTTTTTTACTTTGTTTCATGTGATCTGGCCAAGATCTTTGTAACCAAAACCTGTTGCAAGTGAAACTAGTCATTAATGATACCAAAACGGTCATGCTTGTGACAAAATGTCATTTTGTATAAGTTACAAATGTAAGGGTAATGTTTGTAGTTTAATTTTGATGAGGAAGTAAAGTTTTTATCATTTTCCCACCTAGTGACATCTCAAGGTCACAGAACGTAAGATCATGTTATCAGGAAATTAAAAAAAAACTCAATGATTAGAATGATTCAACATCAAAGGATTTTTTTTTAACCCTGATAAACATGGTAAATCACCATGTTTCATTGCTAATTTTGCAGTGACTTCAATAACTACAGTGAAGTATTTTCAAGTTGATCAAATGACTTCATGTGTACTCAAGGCAAGTAATACTTTTATCAGAATGTGATTTTTCTTGGTGAACATCAATGAACCATATTCCATAGTAATAATTTTATGGATTTAGTTATCTAGCAGAGAACATCCATATTGTTTGCCATGGTCACCATATGCTGTACATACATCATGCAAACATTTGTTTAAGTTCCACATTGTGGAAATATTGTTTTTAATGAAAAGTTTCAAAAATGGAACATAGGATCGATGTTTCTATACTTGACATACCTTAGCGTATCAGATATGGTGTATTGAATTTTGTTGTACGAATAAAGCATCATCCCGATATAAAAATTGTTATTCTTGGCATCCATGTCAGCTAAAAACGTCGGATATGTTACACACTCAATCATGAGCATATTAGCTGAATAATAATGTAGCAAAATATAGACATGCAATGAGAACGAATCAGGCGATTTACAAAAATTGCATATTGTACTCTTAAAGCAGGGATTGGAAAACGAATCAGGTACATGACAAATCACATACCATATGCTTAAAGCAGTCCACGCTATACTGACGAATCTCAGGAGGGAGGCGTTATGTGGCTGTGCCACCAGGCAATAGAGAGACGCTTACCAGCTTCTGTTCTCATGCATGGCAGCTCCAGATCAGTGGCTTGGCTGGTGTCACGGCAGCCGAGTTCGAAGTTGGCCTGTAGGTGAGAGCCAGCAGCTTGTGGTTCACTGCTAGATCTAATTTTATGTAGAAGTTGAGAGTGCCATTCGTACAGTTGACGGACCACTGTCCGACCACAGTTGACGGCCAACCTAGTTCATATCGCGCGTCCGTCATATGATCGAATGTATGCCTGCCCGAAAGGACACGGTAAAAATTTAAGATTTCAAAAAGACAATTAATTTGTTTGTGGGAGCATTTTCCAAGGGCAGCCAAACAGTAACAGACATGCGACATGACCAAGACGTTGACAATATCGGAAAGTAGGCTCGGGGATTGCAGTAACGCACGTGGGACAGCCCATGCCGTTACGCGTTATTACGAGGGCAGATGTGTGATCGTCCCACGTGAGATGCGTGTTGAAAAGCACGGCAAGATTCCTTCCTCACCGTAGTGCACTCAGGCACTGGGTCTTCTCTGATATTTATATTGATGGGTCATACCGCGATAATTTGGACGAGAGTCAAAGATAATTAATTCGGTTGTGGTATCTACTCTAAGCATGGTAAAGAAACCGGAAGTCGAGAGGATCAAGAGCAAACTCTAGTGGGGCGATTAGATGAGTGACGGAATCTTTTTTGCGAGAGACCAAAATGTGGGTGTGTAATGTTAATCGGAATTCAGAGGACCTTTTAAAGGCTTTTTGTGTGCACTCATATTATGCAGGTTTGAGAGTATACTTGAATCTCATAATAAAGTACTGAGATGAAGTGTGTGCTCATTTTGGAAGCTTTGGGTTATTTTATGCACTCCAATCATAGCATTTTTACGGCAATTACTACAAAGCGCCTACGTAGGAAAACACCAAATCTATATTTTATAAAGGCCTCAGAATATGCATATAGACAGCAGCTGAACATATTGCAAGCTAAACACATCTCCTTCATACATTTAATCTCCAATATTTATCATGAGGATTAATTGTGAGATACGATGTACTCTTTTACAGACTGGGGCAGGTAGAATCTGATTTGAAGAAGTACCTAAAGCACTTTTGCAAGAATGATGGCTAGTCTTCTTGGATCAAAGGTGGAAGAGAAGCCTCAGGAGCCAGAAAAACCCATTGATAGGGAAAAGGTAATATGAATGAATGACTACGTTTTGTACCCTGTCATCAGTTTTGATCAGTTATTGAAGCAAATTGAGGGTGTTGTTGGGAGCGAATGATCAACTCTGGTCGAAGCGCCCTAAAGCCAAAATAACTAACTAACGAGGGTGTTGTATGTTTCCCCTTGGGCTCTCGATGCCAGTAATTGGTGCCTTTTTGCTGAGGCCTACTAGCATTTTTGCTATGAGGCGAATATATTTGGAGGGACATTCATGCCACGGTCCTATGTGTTGCAAGTAGTAGAATCCTTCAGTATGTATGCAACGTAGTCCTCCATAATGGGCAGCAACCCACAAAACCCTAAGGCTACATGGCCAATGCAGTCGATGTGCCCTGAAGCCCAAATAACAAACGAAACCCTAAGGTGCGCACGATATGCAAACCGCACCTGGTCATGTTGAGCGGTGGACAGTGAAGTGACCAATGTTGCAGACCTGCCCCCTGCTGTTGCGGGTGTTTTGCAACACGAACCGTCACCACTCGCTGGCTGAGTACTCGAGGGGCCAGGTGCCGGCCAACGAGCTGCAGATCTACACCTGGTGAGAGCGGTCACATCGGCTGTAGACAAGCGACACCAGAATGTGCGGACGTCCCGACCATGTGGCGCCTATCGAGCACGCTATGCTCCCGTTTGTCCCGCCATGCATTTCTGCTGTTTGCACTGTCACTATAGCAGACACAGACTGCTGTTTCTACAGTCTCGTGTTAGTGTGCCTGGACATTACTGCAGGTATGCTTTTCTACTTCGAAGTGTAATACGTTGCGTTAGGTTATTTCGCGACAGATGGCCAAGTCGCGTCATGCTCATCAGCTTATTTAGGCAGTGTATGCTTCATAAGTACACTTTGTATCCAATCGGTATGCATTGGATACTTATATGTTGCCACACTAGATCTGCAAGTCAAGTGCATTGAAGACGCGATGAAGGCAAGGACGTACCGGTGGAATGTGAATCAGCTCTGAATGACCTGGGGGTCAGAACTTGACTGGTTCTGCAGCGTGCGAGGCATGAGCATAGCTCAGGCGCTGGTAGCGAGATGCGCTCACCTCTGCACCGATGTGTCTACCGCAGGATGGACGCCACACTGAAGGAGCTCACCTCACTGGTCAAGGAGGTCAACCCGGAGGCGCGCCGCAAGGGTACCTTCTTCGACTTCGCTCAGATCTATCCGGATGTGGGAGGCCGCGGCATGGGAATGGGCGGCATGGGCCACCGCATGCGTGAGATCGGCTCCACCTGTTCCGGTCAGAAGGGCGCCGACGACAACAAGACGCTAGCGCAAGTCAGGTGTGTGCACCCAGGCGCCCAGGCGCCGGTAGCTGTTGCGAGTGTTCGGTTTGAGCTGGGTTTTTTGTGGGGGGGATTTGTCTGCCGGCTCGTCATGTTGTGCTCAGCTGTTGGCTGATGTGCGGTGACCAAGTTACTTTGCTTCTAAGAACGTGAGCACATGCTGCACAACTGAGCCGTGGACGGGATGGCGCACCCACTAATAACTCATTGGTTGCACCGGCCCGGCGGCTCCTTTGGTGGTCTGCTGGCCATCGCTCGTCACTTGTTCCCGGTACGGTCTCGATGTGCGAGGCGCGATTTCGTCGGACGCCGGCTGGGATGGCCAGCTGGCAGTTGACCTGATGGTAGCGCGGCAGCGAGTGGCCGCGTTGTATCATCAGCGGCGCATTAGTCGCTGGAGCAAAACTCTGCACTGAAATAGAACAGAAGAAGCCAGGGTGGGCATCAGCCCGCTCATGTTAGCTATGCAGCGATTTGGTATGCTTAGGCAAGTTGGCTGAAAATGCAGGCAACAGAAAGGGGCATAGCTTGGCTGAAAATGTAGCAACACATTCTACCCGTATTTCGCTGTAGGTGCACGTCTAAGGCCTCATAATGCAGCAAACAATATGCTCAAATTTTATTTCGATGCCTTCATGCTCAGTAATGTGAAACATTATCAACATAGCCACATAGCCAGCATAATACTATATTACGGGGAACAATCAAGCACGCATTGCAACTGGTGATATCTACATACAGGCGCCGACAACAAAGAAATGCAATGCGCGGGATGCATATGGTTTTGTTTGTCATTACAACTTTTTGATTGTCATTGTCTTATTTTTACTTGCCATTGCTTCAGCGGTGCTGGTACACTTAATGTGGTCGCTACTTTGCAGCAGCAATATCAGCCAAATAAGCGCAACGCAAACCACATGCTCTTTCGCTCTACCACAATCTACTTTCACGGCCAGCTGCTCGATGCAGTACGTTATAAGAAAGCAAAGCATCTAGTTCTATCCCAGTGATAGTGACATCGCTATCACTATCATCAGGATATAATCAGATGGGCGGGAGGGCGAACGGACGGATCGATGTTTTCGCTCGCTACCGCTTTCCCGACGTTACTGGATCAGTTGCCAGCTTACTATCGTAGCCCGCGACTGAATGCGAGTGCTTGTAGCGGCGATAGCCATATCTAGTCAGAACAGGGGATAACAATGCGAGCTATCCGCCGAACCAACTGAAAAATGGGGCGGTTAAAGTTGCATGCTTAGAAGGGTTAAGCTTGAGGAGCGGCTAAAGCTAATTTAGTTGGAACCGTGGCTGATATCAGTTAAGCCTTCGTGTAGCCACGTAGTTAACCTTGTACGTTTCTTTCGTAATGAACCATGCGGCAAAATGATAGCCGCACCTATGTGTGAACTTGTCTGGACCGTGGCACGGGCCTGGCCTCCGGACGGAAGCACCTGCCGTCGGTCGGCGCCGGTCGGTCGGCGACGCAGTAGGTTATCAGCGTGCGAACGGTGGCATTACACCGCAGTCCGGGATCGCACGGTGTGTTTTGGCTTGGTTGGCTGTAATAACATCGACAGCTTAATTGTCGGACAACTTTTCACGGAGCGAGCTCGGATCAAGACAAATCAAACGTCGGGAGAACAGAATGCCTCTGCATTCGTAACAGAAGTTTGCCGCTATTTTTAGATTTTTAGCTTACATTGGGGCTTTCTTGTGATAAATTGAATTAATAAAAGCACTATCTCTCAATGTTTTTGCACCAATTAATTTGGTACCGTAACACTATAATTTAGTTTGGGTTCTGTTATGCTTAGGAAATCATTATAATGAGTGGGTTTAATTTTGTTGTCATATTTCCTGACGTATTAAAGGTAGCCAAAATGTTATTAGTAAAGTGAAGCTCCGCTCCTTTTTGTTGCTGTGACAAAGATGCGATTAGCTCTATTCAACCGGTTTTAAAGTGGTTTTTATCGGTTGGAGCTGGTTTGAACCGGTACCATCAAATGTTTAAAATTTGTCCGACTGCGTAGGTAATAACCATGTAGAATTGAGGTGCCTGTTTCGTCTGTGCCTGCCCCATCCGTCCCTACGCCTATGTTCATGTGACACTAACTTAGTAGGAATTTGCAGGGACATTTGTCACTTGGTTGAAATGTGCTAGGGGTTACTTCAACCTGAAACGATTAGGCCTCATCGTAAGCTAGTATTTGTTTCAGGGTTTGGTTATGTATGGTATCGTATGTTATGGTATCTGCAATTTATAAACGAACTATGTTACAATAAAAGATAGCAAAACACCATACCACGTATTAATGATGTTGATCATCGCTGGCGTAATCTTCAGCGAGGTTGTCTTTTTCCCTGCCGCCACACGCCACGGTCTTCACTGCCGAGTTGATAGCCATCAGTAAAGCCCTTTCATTCATCGAGATCGACGACGAAGATATGCATGCTATTTTCACTGATTCTCTGAGCAGTCTTTTGGGTTTGCGCAGTTTTAACCAGCAACATTTCATTGTACGAGACATTTTATCGCAACTTACTTTGATACATCACATGGGAAAGCATGTAACACTTTGCTGGATCCCAGCACATGTCGGAATACGTGGAAACGAGCTGGCCGATCAGGCTGCAAAGCGTGCAGCACAAGCGCCAACTAGACGTGTGCTCCCACTTCCAGCCAGTGACCACTACCCAATCATCTCATCATTTATTATTGGACAGTGGCAGGGCAGATGGGATCAAGTGGAATTCAACAAATTAAAGCAAATCAAACCACACCTAGCGCTGTGGCCCTCGTCCTTCAGCCAAACGAGAAGGGACGAGGTGGCCATCTGTCGACTCAGAATTGGACACACCCTAGCCACTCATAGGTATTTATTGTGCGGGGAAGAAAGGCCGAAATGTGTGAGGTGTAATGCCGCGCTGACTGTGCACCATGTGCTGGTGGCGTGCGCAGCATATACGGAAGAACGTAGGCGTCACTTCGGATATGATGCTAATACTCTGAAGTTGGACGACTTATTGGGAAATGATTCCCGATTTATACAAAACAGAGCAGTTTTGTGCTTCCTTGCAGAGATAGGATTTGAAGTAATATACACACCTTCCTAGCTGATAATTTGCTTCCCTAGATATGTTCTATTGAGCGCTCTTCTATGTGACGGTGATTAAGCAAGCTTGTTATGGGTGCAATATAACCTACTGTGGTTGCCGCACCCTAAAACCCCAATAATCATCATCATCATCATCGAGGTTGTTTTCGAATCTAGCTGGTGGCTGATAAATTTGTCTGCACATGTAGCTATTCGACACGAGAACTATTCCAACACACTCGTGATGAGCACGCCACGTCTGCACTCCCATACCGCATATTATAGCATTTTCTGAATTATATGCAATCATAAAGCCACATTTTCTCAAGCTTACCCTTTGAACCCACTGGCCCACTGGACTGAGCATGTTCTGTCCCATCTAACTTCTTAAGCCATGTGGTCAGACTATGTCGCCAATCTACTACGTTGTAGTTGACGAAAACATCGCAGCGGCAATTGGGTATCAAACCGCTGATCTTTCAGTTAGAGGCATAGGTCCTTAACTAGTGCCACTACCGAAAGGCATGCCTACCATCTGGACATCACCGAAATGTATACATGTTTGGTGTCTTCGGACATTTTGGAAGTGCTTGAATTGTGTATATCCTTTAATTATCTCCAAAGATACTGGTATCTCAAATGTAGCAACTGATAATCTCGAACGTTGGTCGGCTTCACCTCGCCTGTGAGGATCCTGTTTCACCTGTTGTTATTGCTATGTCGTTGCCAGAAGTAAATTGGACACGTGTTTAACCTCCAATGCTTCTGCCTCGCTGTGAACCGTTAAAAACTATGTTCTGAAGAGTCCAGTGGTATAACGTATGCACTAAATGTTCTTAAAATGTTGACGTTCTAGAGCTGGCATGTCTTGGATTTTAACGTCTTGTCTGGTGGCATGTCCTACCTTGCCACCATTGTCCATTAGTGTAGTGGCATTCTTCCTATGTAATGGCCCTACCCGCATATGAGTGTCATGGCGAGTGAAGTATTTTTAGTGAATATGTTCGATCCCTGCTCTAGTCTGGTCGATACTCTGATGAGTAAATTACTTGAATCCGTCATAGCCATATCATGGAAGGATTTTAGATGCAATGCATACAATATACATACATGAATACACACATGCATACATACATACATAGGCAATACATACATACTTTCTTTTCGCTCTGTGAGGTACCTCCAAAAATAGATCGGTATGGATATCTTCAATGGGTGCCGAGACACTGTGCTCACCCTTAAATGACGAAGGTTAGCATTTTCCCAATGGCGTTGATTGCAATGAAACAACTCCCATTGTGACCTGCGCCATTCATTTAGCCCAGACGTTGCGGCGCTTACGGTTCAATACCATCCTGCTGTATCCAGTGAGCAAGTATTAATTAGCGTAGGTACCATTGCAGCCTCCAATTTCCGTATTGGCCGTATCGCGCTGGTATTGTGCTCACCCCAGGCCTGGCCTCAGGTTCACCATCGGCGACTACTTGGACATCGCTATCACGCCGCCCAACATGCGCGACATGCGCGGCGGCGGCCCCATGATGCGGCGGATGCGGCCGTTCTAGTGGCGTTCGGCGGCGGCGGCGGCGGCGGCTGTGTGTATCGAACCTGTGCCTGGCGGCTGGCAGCGGGGCTGACTGTGTCTGTGTCGCCTGGCGCCCGGTAGCAGGGGCGGCTGTGTCTGTGTCGCCGGGCGGTCGGCGGCGCAGCTGACTGTGTCTGTGTCGCCTGGCGCCCGGTAGCAGGGGCGGCTGTGTCTGTGTCGCCGGGCGGTCGGCGGCGCAGCTGACTGTGTCTGTGTCGCCTGGCGCCCGGTAGCAGGGGCGGCTGTGTCTGTGTCGCCGGGCGGTCGGCGGCGCAGCTGACTGTCTGTGTCTGTGTCGCCTGGCGCCCGGTAGCAGGGGCGGCTGTGTCTGTGTCGCCGGGCGGTCGGCGGCGCAGCTGACTGTGTCTGTGTCGCCTGGCGCCCGGTAGCAGGGGCGGCTGTGTCTGTGTCGCCGGGCGGTCGGCGGCGCAGCTGACTGTGTCTGTGTCGCCTGGCGCCCGGTAGCAGGGGCGGCTGTGTCTGTCGCCGGGCGGTCGGCGGCGCAGCTGACTGTGTCTGTGTCTGTGGCGCCTGGTGGTCGGCGGCGCAGCTGACTGTGTCTGTGTCGCCTGGCGCCCGGTAGCAGGGGCGGCTGTGTCTGTGTCGCCGGGCGGTCGGCGGCGCAGCTGACTGTGTCTGTGTCGCCTGGCGCCCGGCAGCAGGGGCGGCTGTGTCTGTGTCGCCGGGCGGTCGGCGGCGCAGCTGACTGTGTCTGTGTCGCCTGGCGCCCGGTAGCAGGGGCGGCTGTGTCTGTGTCGCCGGGCGGTCGGCGGCGCAGCTGACTGTGTCTGTGTCGCCTGGCGCCCGGTAGCAGGGGCGGCTGTGTCTGTCGCCGGGCGGTCGGCGGCGCAGCTGACTGTGTCTGTGTCGCCTGGCGCCCGGTAGCAGGGGCGGCTGTGGCTGTGTCGCCGGGCGGTCGGCGGCGCAGCTGACTGTGTCTGTGTCGCCTGGCGCCCGGCAGCAGGGGCGGCTGTGTCTGTGTCGCCGGGCGGTCGGCGGCGCAGCTGACTGTGTCTGTGTCGCCTGGCGCCCGGTAGCAGGGGCGGCTGTGTCTGTGTCGCCGGGCGGTCGGCGGCGCAGCTGACTGTGTCTGTGTCTGTGTCGCCTGGCGCCCGGTAGCAGGGGCGGCTGTGTCTGTGTCGCCGGGCGGTCGGCGGCGCAGCTGACTGTGTCTGTGTCGCCTGGCGCCCGGTAGCAGGGGCGGCTGTGTCTGTCGCCGGGCGGTCGGCGGCGCAGCTGACTGTGTCTGTGTCGCCTGGCGCCCGGTAGCAGGGGCGGCTGTGTCTGTGTCGCCGGGCGGTCGGCGGCGCAGCTGACTGTGTCTGTGTCGCCTGGCGCCCGGTAGCAGGGGCGGCTGTGTCTGTGTCGCCGGGCGGTCGGCGGCGCAGCTGACTGTGTCTGTGTCTATGTCGCCTGGTGGTCGGCGGCGCAGCTGACTGTGTCTGTGTCTATGTCGCCTGGTGGTCGGCGGCGCAGCTGACTGTGTCTGTGTCGCCTGGCGGCTGTGTCTGTGTTCGGTCACTGCCTAACGACCGGCGGTGGAGGCGGCTATGACGGGCCTGCCAGCTGCCGACAAGGGGAGTCCACAGACCGGCAGCTGACTGTGTCTGTGTCGCCTGGCGGCTGTGTCTGTGTTCGGTCACTGCCTAACGACCGGCGGTGGAGGCGGCTATGACGGGCCTGCCAGCTGCCGACAAGGGGAGCCCACAGACCGGCAGCTGACTAGAAGAGCCTATAGACCAGTGTGCCGACTAGTCGAGCCTGCAAAGAACAGCTGGTGACCAATTGAGTCCCCGCAAACTAGCTGCTGGTTAGAGAAGCCTACACAGACCATGTGTCGAATATTGGAGCCAGCAAATACCAGTTGCCGACAAGAAAAACCGCACATGCCCCGATGACTATTCGAGCCCAAACGGACCAATTGCTGACTAGTGGAGTCCAAATGAACCAGCCGCTGACCAGTGGGTCCGCAAAAGCCAGCTACCAACCAACGGAGTGGACACGAATCTACCACGGACCTGTATACGTGGCACCGCGACACCCCGTGTCGGCATTGCTGTTGCACTTCATCTCATGTGTGTTCGTGTGTGAAAACTGCCCCACGAGGAACATTACGGTCTTAGCGCGTCCCCGGGGCATTACTCAATTGCCATTGAGAAATGCCGCCTGTTGATATGCAAAATGTTGCGGTGCGTGGTGTGTATCATCAAGTGTTCATTTGGGTGGCGCCACCGTGAAATAAACAGACCATGCTGCGGTACGTCGTTTGTGTTATGGTGCCACTTGGCACTATCCGCCGCGTCGTCAAGAATCAGCGCAGGGCACTAACTGATAATTGCCGATCGTGAAATAAACAGACCATGCTGCGGTACGTCGTTTGCGTTATGGTGCCACTTGGCACCATCCGCCGCGTCGTCAGAATCAACGCAGGGCACTAACTGATAATTGCCGATCGTGAAATAAACAGACCATGCTGCGGTACGTCGTTTGCGTTATGGTGCCACTTGGCACCATCCGCCGCGTCGTCAAGAATCAACGCAGGGCACTAACTGCGGTACGTCGTTTGCGTTATGGTGCCACTTGGCACCATCCGCCGCGTCGTCAAGAATCAACGCAGGGCACTAACTGATAATTGCCGATATCTGACTGCTGCTTCACATCTGTTCAGTGGCTAGGGAACAATCAGCGGTAACGCGCATGTTAGGAGTGTAGGAAATCTGGTCAAAACTTGAGGTGTAGGAGGAAATTAGAATGTGTGCGTGCGTGCGTGCGTGCGCGCGCGCAAATATGACTGCTGGCATAGTCCGGCATGGGGATGTAGGTGCATTCCGCGACATATCGACCGGCGCCTGACACCCTCATCCCTTATATGTTGACGAAAGTGACTTTATATAGTTGTTTTTTTGCTCAGATTCCAGCTGTGAAAATATGAACGCGATCCGAGTGACGGTTTATAAGGTAACCGCGTGAATTTTGTGAGGTCACCTTACAAGTGCATTTTGTATTGTTCATAACCTTATGACCAAACATGGTACCTACATGAATCCAACGTTTTGGTACTCACAGATGTTCGGAAAATTGATTTTGACAACTTGACACCGTGACTTACGGTCACATGAACTGCCGTGAACTACCACACAGGAATGATGATCCATCATTTATCTGGTAAAATGCAAAATAAAGAAATATTGCTCTGACTACAGATGCATTTTGGTAAAAGGGGAGTGCTACGTACTTTGACCTATATCCTCAGAAGGCCTGATTGCAGTCAACATGTTCAGTTCTTCCGATCAGTACCTATGCTATGATTAGACAGCAGGATATTAATCTAGTTCATGGGAGTTGCCTGGATCAATGAGTCGGAGGAAATTCACGTTTTGACACAAACACGGCCATAGGATGGTGAAACGGCAAAAACAATGACCGACAACGCACATACCTGACATTGAGAGACAGCAGCTACTCTGCTCACAGTGAACGATAAATATCAACGTGCTCATGACCGACAACGCACATACCTGACATTGAGAGACAGCAGCTACTCTGCTCACAGTGAACGATAAATATCAACGTGCTCATGACCGACAACGCACATACCTGACATTGAGAGACAGCAGCTACTCTGCTCACAGTGAACGATAAATATCAACGTGCTCATGACCGACAACGCACATACCTGACATTGAGAGACAACAGCTACTCTGCTCACAGTGAACGATAAATATCAACGTGCTCATGACCGACAACGCACATACCTGACATTGAGAGACAGCAGCTACTCTGCTCACAGTGGACGATAAATATCAACGTGCTCATGACCGACAACGCACATACCTGACATTGAGAGAAAGCAGCTACTCTGCTCACAGTGAACGATAAATATCAACGTGCTCATGACCGACAACGCACATACCTGACATTGAGAGACAACAGCTACTCTGCTCACAGTGAACGATAAATATCAACGTGCTCATGACCGACAACGCACATACCTGACATTGAGAGGCAGCAGCTACTCTGCTCACAGTGAACGATAAATATCAACGTGCTCATGACCGACAACGCACATACCTGACATTGAGAGACAGCAGCTACTCTGCTCACAGTGAACGATAAATATCAACGTGCTCATGACCGACAACGCACATACCTGACATTGAGAGACAGCAGCTACTCTGCTCACAGTGAACGATAAATATCAACGTGCTCATGAATGCAATTGTTTATTTTTCCAGACAATTAACATCAATGACCCATGCGCTGTGTACCCAAAACGTTGACCCGCTTCTCTAATAGTGTATCACAATAAGCGATGCGGAACGGGCGGCGGCGCATGGCAGATCGCCGAGAGCGCTTCCCCACTTATTTCTTTTTTCGAGATATCGGCCGAATGAGTAGACACAGAGACACGAAGCTTTCAGCACCTCCGTGTGCATCTGTTTTGCATATGTCGTGCAAGTTCAGGTCAGAGTCATCAAACGTCACTGGCCTGGCCTGGTACGGCAAAGAGAGTAATGTCTTAAAATATTCAACGTGCCCCCATTCGGAGTAGTTGCAACATATCAACACCCTAACTAAAATCATGGTGTCCTTTCAAGACGAACACTGCCATATCAGAATTCGTATCAAGGCAAAGGTTGCTAACCTTAGGTTGGGTCAATTTCCTCGCCTTTTTACCGCATCGAGTGTCGAAAATTTAATTGGTAATTGTTCACGCCGCAAACGTATTCAAAGTTAAACGTCAAAGCGTCATTCAAAGTCAAAGTTATTCAAATATGCAAAGTTAAGCGATGCACCCTGACGTGATGTATGTACGGTCATGTATGTACGGCTATAACACGTGTTCGCAATTTCCTTGTCATTTCTTTAGTACTTCTAATGATTCAGATAATTGTTGGCCCGGGGCACAGCACGCTTTGCTCGGCATCACAGCTGAAATTCACCAAAAGTGATCTTGTTTGCGGTATTTGAAGCTGACGTTACGGCCACTTGATCCCGGTAACTTGGGCCTGGTGGTGGATTCAGCGAAGCCTATGTTGATGTGCTAACTGTGGACGAAAACTCTTCGAACCATGCAAAAAGAAAGAAGAATGTTTCGGTTAAAATCCCTAATCTCGACCAACCCTTCATTTTCGGCATATTTTGTCATCGTCGTCTATTCGGTGAAAATGTCTTAAAGCATGCCATGTGGGCCAGAGGAGGTCACTAAGGGTATGTCCCCCATAACAGCGCTTCCTCAGGAACGATCGACTGCAGCCTCTTCTCTTCGTCTCTTTTCAGCCAAAGTCACCTTGCTGCAAAAAGCTGTGTCTCCTGATGAGGTCTGAGGTCACCCCATTTATTTTTCTCAATTGGTGCCCCCCCCCCCCCCCCCGGGAAGATCGTGCCCGGTTCATCACAGGATTGCTCTGCATTTAAATCCCCTGGCCTGTCCTTGCTTTTGCCAGGTAATTCATGCTTTTTTCCAGAACAGGTACATTATAGCCGTACCCGTAGCCGTTGCCGTAGGCCGGTACATTATAAGCACATTGCACAATGTTCTGAAGGTCTGAATCTCCAAGTTCAGCCATCTGGGAGTTAAGCGAGATCAACTTTCTGACACTGCTTCGTGTAGTTTTGCGCGCTGAAGGTTACTGCTGGTGCGGTGAAGTCAACTTTGGACTGTCTAGTTATGAACCATGCAGTAAAATTATAGCCGCACCTATGTGCGAATGTGTTCAAAATTGTCTGGACCACTACCGGGCCCCGACTCGTAACGGAAGCACCGGCCGTCGCTGACGTAGTAAGTTGACAGTAGTTTTCTGTGGCTGACATTTGTGCAAACAACTGCGATGAGCCTCCTGTCCTACCACTGCGGTCGATTTTATATTTCAGGGACCACCCTGCTTCATTTTGCGAAGCCCCGGCTCGGCTTTCTTCGGATTTTGCAACACAGGTAGTTGCATCACACCACTTCCCGAAGGCATATATTTTCCAATCCTGGATTTTATACCCAAAGAAGATTTTACTGCAATATTAGACAAACTCCCCAAGTAGTATCCCGAGACTTTGTGGGCTACATAATTTGTCACATTGATGCGGGCAGGTCTCGATGCGATTTTTTGTTCCCCGCCGTATATGTTTAAGTCCCATTGTGCTTTTTTGGGGGGGGTGTCGTTATTTGCCGGACCCAGGTGCGAGTTTTCGGGTCCTCGACGCGACTCGTCGCGTAGAGTCCCGAAGTGAGTTTTCTGGTTCCATCTCGAATTTTTGGGACCCCTTCTATTTTTTGGAGCCTGGGTCGCTTTTTCCGAGTCCCGGCGTGATTTTTGGGCTCTCAGTTTGTGGGGTCCGGTGCGATATTCTTGGGCCCGCACGTTTTTGGGTCTGACGCTAGTGTTCTGGCTCCAAAGCGATTTTTGCGGGTCCGGATTGATTTTTAGGGCCCCTGCTTAATTTTTGGGAGCACCAACTTGATTTTGTTCTGATCCTGGTCGGATCGTTGGGGCTCTGGCGTTATTTTAGGATCCAGTTTGATTTTTGGAGGCCCTGGCGCAATTTTTCCGATTTTCTCCCGCTCTCTCAGGAAGACAACTGTCACCTTGGCCCGGCCTTCGGTGCGCCACTGGGACCACGTCGTTTTTGCGGGCCTCGACCTGTTGAGGCCCTCATGACGTCTGCGCAACGTCTGCGTTGCTCCGGTGTGCTCTGAGTGCTCCTGTGCGTATTGATGGCTTCTGGTCTGTTTTTGAGGGCTCTCAGTGTGTTTATTGATGGGTCCGGCGCATATTTTAAAGTCATGTCGTTTTTTCCGGAATCCGGTGTGTTCAAGGATACCGATACGCTTTCGGGCTTCCAGTGTGCCTTTCGACTTTTTGGAACAACAGTGCGACATTTGAAGGACCAGTTGGCCTGAGCGCGGCGCCGCGAGCAGACACGCCTGGGTCGCTCGCCCAACCTTTCCCTCGCCCTCTTTGTTGCCTCTGTATATAGGCTGTGTGAAACTCTGGGTGAGAAGTGAACCAGGAAGAGTGAAAGGTGTACCAGAAAAAGAAGTGAGTTGTCGAACCAAAACCGGCGTACCTATACGCTACACGTGCGCGAAGTGACTGGAATCATTAGTGGAAATTTATACTGGTTATTCCTGACGGTAGTTGCACAGCACAGTGATTGGACGCCTGAAAAACTAAGTGAGTGAAGAAGTGACAGCGTGTTTCTCTATAGCGACTTCCCTTGCATCAAGCATCAGCTACTGCCCGTGGTTAGTCTTCTTTCCGACACTGCAGCGGAGAAGGCAATGATCCGACTGACGCCTTGGTGCCGCTCGGAATTCCTGTGTCTCCAGCAATAGTGTTCTGCATCGTCTATCTACAGCTCTACCAGTTTTCTTCATGCATACTGACATCATCAGGCTGCTGCTATCCATCGCCCTGGTTCAAATAATCACCGCCATCACGTCCCCCGGTCACCCGGGCTCGCAACGCGCACGCAGCCTTCCCGTCCGTGACATCATCACTGCCGCGGCCTTCGCCCCTGCCAGTCATCAGCTTCACCACTTCCGAGCGGCCAACCCGACCGAGAGGAGCGTCGGCGTTACAAAAACAGCGCCTAAGAAAACACGCCGGGGCAGGCGCGGCGCCAGGAGTGGCAGAAGACGCGGATCGGGTGTGGGGGGGGGGGGTGGAACAAGCCATGTGACAGCTCAGCAGCACAAAGGGCAGCTTCACCTGGGACTCATCAATGCCCAATCTATCAAACTTAAGCTACTTGAGCTACACTACGACCTTCGTTCTTACTGTCTAGACCTAGCTGTGGTGACTGAGACCTGGCTGCGACCTAGCACCCCTACGCGTCTCATTAACTTCCCTGGTTACCAAGGAAAACGCTCGGACTGGCCCGACTCTAGTGGTTACGGTGGGGTGGCGATTATCGCCAAGTCAGCGCTATCTATTATCGTGTTGAACATTTCTACGCCTCCAAACTCGAGCTCCAAACTAGAATCACGGCCAAAGTCAAAGGGAAAAGCGAAAAGCATTTCATTCTGGCGGAAATCTATTGGCCTCCTCGTAACACTCTTCCTGCCTTAAATGATGACTTCGCTGAGCTCGAAAGACAGGTTCAATTGGCGACACTGAACTTTACCGGTACTTTCTACCTCGCAGGTGATCTAAATTGCAACCTCCTCGACACGGCTAATAGCCCCAGCAAAACATACCTGCTTGAGTTCATAAGCAACTATTCACTTACCGTGACAGTGAAGCGCCCTACATTCGCCACAGGCTCTTTATTGGATGCCATCATAACAAACTCACCCATCTCTGTCGGCAGAACCAAGAGTGAGTTTCTGCCAGTGCAGTCCTCACAAATTTATCATATGTTCGATTAAAGTAAACAGGGCTGCCTCAGTTAACACCGTGATAAAGCCACGCTCTTTCGGACGAGTGGATACCTCGGAACTGACCCTTGACCTTGGTGAGATCGACTGGGTCCAGGTCACTGGTCGCATCTCAGTAACAGACAAATTTGACACCCTGCTGAGATTGCTGACACCTATTCTCGACGAGCACCTGCCACTCAGAAACATCAAAATTATAAACCCAACAGCAACACATGTTAGCGAAGCTACCAAACAGCTCATGCATCAGCGAAATGTAGCTTTGCACTTGCAGGATAGAAACACATACAAAGTATTTAACAGACAAGTTCGCTCAGCTATTAGAGCTGACTGTATGGAGGAGATTAGCGGAAAGATAGCTCAGAAAGGCCCATCAGCTGCGTGGCGTGCTATCAAGCCCATTATCGACACCAAAAAAGGCTCTCACAGAGTTCAACCTCAGGTCCTACCTGAGCAGCTAAATCAATACTTTGTTAGTGTCGGACCTAAAGTATCAGCAGAGGTCAAACGCCAGGCAAACATGCCTGAACACACACCTCCCAGTTGCCGGCTATCGCGCGTCTCTACCAGCTCCTATAAAGTATCACCCATATCCCTCGAACAGCTAGCCAAACTTGTCATGGACATGAGAAGCACAGGTGCTTGCCGACCCGACGGGATTTGTATTAAGGTTATCAAATTGTTGTTCTTTTTATCGGAGAAGTGCTGCTGGACATTATAAACACATGCCTGACTACAGCTGATATCGCACTTGGAAACAGTCAATTGTAACTGTGGGGTAGTTCTCGTGGCTCGTGATGTAGTCTAGGAGTCTCGTTGTGGCGATAACTCCCGTTCAAAGTATTGCGGTACTTTAGCGTTATATTTGACTGTGTGAGTAAGGGCCGAAAAATGACAAGTGCCGACAGTATTTTGGCAGTTTCTGTCGGCACTATACGACGGTTACAACAGCGGCACGCCCGTACGTCTCGACCGTACAGCTCGCTCTCCCAGTCTGCCCGGCCGCCCACCGGCCAGCGGCTACCGCCGCGGCCGACAGCGTGCGACGTCACACGTTACGCGCAGAGGCAAACCCAGTCGGTTTTCTCTGCAGAGCCGGCGTCTACCCGCCGCCGGGCGACGGTCCCCTGCGGCCGCTGTCATTGGCGGCCGACGCGGCTCCAAGGCCGACCGCGTGTGACGTCACAACGTTACGACGGCAGAGGCTACCACCTGCGGCCGACGCACTCGACGTACCCCGGTTGGCTGAAGGCCACATAACACGCGTAAAACATAAACAATGTTACATAACTCCCATTCACAAATCAGGAGATCCTTCGGATCCCTCTAATTTTAGGCCAATATCATTGGTTCCGGTTATCGCCAAAATCACAGAGAGGGTAGTGCAAAAACAACTTTATCACTACCTGAACTTAAACCACCTACTGGTCCAAACTCAGCACGGCTTCAGACCACGCCACTCTAGGGAAACCGCTCTCATCTCAGTCACGGACAAAATACTAGCAGCAATGGACCGTTCGGAAGTAGCTATCTTTTGCATTCTGGACCTCAGTAAATGCTTCGACGTAATAGACGACACCAAACTGCTCACTAAACTAGAACTCCATGGAATCGATACGGACTGGTTCAGGGCATATCTGGGAGGCTGTTAGCATCTCAGATCATCGCGGAAACGGGCATCTCTCCTCCTTTCTCCCAAACAACATAGGTGTTTTCAATGCTCATCACTACGTCCACTCCTCTATTGCATCTTTTCGAACGTCCTCAGTTTGCACGTCCCGGTAGCACACGTCTCTCAGTTCGCAGACGATACCCAGGTCCTCATATCCGGTCGCAAATCTGATCTTCCAAATCTGATAAGTCAGATGGAGACATGTCTCAACCAACTCTACGACTACTTCCTGGATAACGGTTTGAAGGTAAACCCGACAAAAACGCAGCTTCTCACGTTCGGATCGCGTCAAAATCTTCGCAATATTACCCCGATACGAGTGTGCTTTAGGAACGCCGGGATAGATGAGAGCCATTCGCGTTGGAACTTTGGGGTGACATTTGATCGCCACATGTCGTGGGATTCCCATGCAACTGTTGTGGTCCGCAAGTACACTGGATTCCTTCTGGCACTGAGCCATCTGCGTCACCATCTGCCCACCAGTACCCTCTTCACTATAGTTAATAGCCTAGTTATATACAATATCCGCTACTGCATATCTGTTTACGGGAACGGGTCGGCAGCAAACATCCACAGCCTAGACAAGATCATTAACTTCGCCACTAGAGTCGTGTCAGGTCTACGGAAATTTGATTATATTTATGATGCCCGTAACGAGTTGGGTCTCCTCACCGCAGCTGATCCGCATCTATTTCACAGCCTTACTTTGCTCCACAAGATCATTCTGACGGGTGAGCCAACGCACATTGCCGGCCAAATCACTGCAAACTCTACCCTGCGAAACCGTTATACACGTGCAGACGACCACCTGCACCTGCCAGCCATACACAGAGAGGCGGGCCGCAGGAGATTTCTCTACTCGTCTGTCTTCCACTATAACAAACTTCCTTCTGAAATAAAAACATCGAGGCTGTCTAACTTCAAGAAACATGCACTAGCTTATCTCCACGAACAACACTAGTCACACAAAAACAAACTTACACAATGGATTTGTGTACACTACGAACTCACCTTTAGGTTCATAGAGTTCACCATCGCTTTCCCATGACTTCTATAAACTACTCGTTAATTGCTCGTGTTGCAAGCACGGTGTCTGTAGTGCAGATAGTGATATGGGTATTGTATTATGTTGGTGTATGAATGTTTGTTGCGCATCTGCTCCCACTATTGACCACAAATTTATCCTTTCTTTGTAAATGTCTGTGAGTTATACCCAGACTGTCCATAAAAGCCACTGTACGTGGAGGGCATGTATCTGAAATAAATAAATAAGTAGCCTTTTTTCCGGGCTCCTGTGAAGCTTTCGGGGCCCGCTGTATTTATTCGAGTCCACCTGATTCAAATCTTTTGGAGCTTCAGCACGGTTTTTGAGGGTCTCAGCTGAGTTTGCATGGCCCATGCGTAATTTTTCAGAGCCCCGGCGCGATTCCTAGGGGCTCACCACCCATCAGAGGAGATGGGATATTGCCCCCTTTCCCTCTCCACTTGGGTACGCCACTGACCATGACTGTTTCATCGTGACCCTGACATTCCCGTGTGTCTTGCACGGGTGTTTTGTTTATTGGCGTTAGCTCGTTGGCGCAGGTCTCGGAGGCCGCTAGTATGAAGGTGACAAATTATGTTGTTCAAAAAGTCGCGAGATGTAATTTGGGAAGTTTCTCTAATATGGCCGCGGAATCGTCCTTGCATACAAAATACGGGACGTACAAAAAGATATGCAACCCGGAGACGCACGTTGTGGCTTGGTCAGCTCCGGCACTTGTGAACAATTCCAACATGTAGCATGACAACGCACTTTCATCATGTAACATGTGGCCGTTGCACGTGTAGTACATGGTTGGCCGAGTGCCGTCGACCGAGCCCTTCCCTCCGATATATGGGTGTTGCAATAGGCGGTTAGTTAGTTATTTATTTGGGCTCTAAGGCGCTGCACTAGGCGGTGTTTGCCGGGAGTGACGTGTTTCGTGCAATATGGTACGTTCCTCTCGAGCCGGAGCGAGGCCCCCGCTCCGCGGGGCACGACGTGCATATCTCAGTCGAACGCTGCATACCATGCTGCAGCCAAGGTTTGGCTCTATTTGAATGCAAGCGGCGTTTCTCGGTTTTCGTCATGTGATCTTAGACAACGGTAATTTACTCGCATTGTTGGCACATATGTATATGGCGACCGGTAGGCACAGCCCAGCGGCAGTTAAGCACTATGAGCGGATCGGTCCGTAACGGCGCGCGGCTGTACACGGCAGACTGAGCTGGACCCGGTGCCGAGAGGAACTTTGCGGCACACACTTTGGAGCGCACGCAAGTGTCTGTGTGACGACTATTCAGCCTGAGGTTGTTGTGTGGTGAGGCGTCGCCGTTTTGCTTGCCCCGTGGTCCCTATCAATAGAGGGCATATGTCGGCAGTTTTATTTTCGGGCAACTTGTCGCGGAACGAGGTCTGCCCAAGCATCACGAGCCAGGAGAAGAGAACTCTGCTACACTGGCAGCTGGGTTGTACTTCCCACTTCTTCCTCTGGAACCGAGCCTCTCGGGTTAGATCACCGGCTTTTTGGCGAGCTTGCATGTCAGAGTCTAGCGCCATGGCAAACAGAAGTGATTCCGGATGAGTCCAGAAGCTGTCACGCTCAATCACGGGCCTCACAAGTTGTCGCACGGTGGCGGATTGGTACCTCGACAGTCGCACGCTGTAGTGCATTTTTTTTTGGGGGGGGGGGGGGGGGGTGCCGCTGGAGCAGGTTGAGTTACGTTTGACCCGAAACCAAGAGCCTGAAGAGCATCTGATTGAGCTTTTGTATTCACGTATGTCCGCATTAACCGAGCAGGTGGTGTCAGCTATCGTACCATGCTTAAAGGACCAATTTCCATTTGGCCTAGGTTCAGAGATATGTGCCCATCGTGAACAGATCGAACCGATCTGTATAAGTTCTGCTCCCAGGTCAGTTCATGCGCTTTCCTCGAGCTTGGAAACCTGACCAGCTACGGGCTGAAAATTAACAATTAGCATGGTTTCTGGGTGTTCAGACAGTGGCTTTCCCAGCGGACGACTACACGATTTAGGCCCGATCGTTTATCCGTAGAAATTCTGGAAGGTTTCCAGACTGTGCTCATGGGAATGTCATTGATAAACAAACCAATTGACAGGTTTCCCATTGAGCATTTCAAATAATCGACACACACCACCGGCTCTGCCTGCGTTAACCGCCTTTCCATCTGCTCCGAATACCGCATCTTGGCCACCAAACTCACTCGCCACCGATTGTAGCTCTCGAAATATGCTACACGCATTGCCGGACGTTTTCGTGCGCAGAGAAGAGAGGAAGTTGCGCTGTGTCGTCTTCTGATCGGCCATACACTAGCGACACACAGGCTGACGGCAAGTGACCACCATCCGTACCCACGCTGTCCCACCCCACTCACAGTGTGCCACGTACTTGTCGGCTGACCGGCACTGGAACCTGCACGCCGCGGATATCTTGAGGTCCGAAGTATTGATATGCTACTGCGACAAATACTGGCGGATGACTCTCAGATCGTTCCATCTGGGAACATATTTACATTCCTGCGAAAAGTAAACATTGACATCATCCATCGCCCATCGTAGACACTCAGATATGAGTTTAGACTGCTCACTCAACCATAACGTATGATAGGTCGCGTTATGGGCGCGCAATGACCAACGTAGTCGACGCGCCCTAAAACACAAATACACCGCCACAACGACCGCCTTGTCGGAAGCTGGGGTAAGATATATAGCTTATTTTCATCCAGGCGCAGAAACTATCGCAATATGCCCCTGCCGGCCAGTAGACACTGCTCCGGTGGATGGACCAGCCTTATCTGACTGCTGTTCCACCATTCCAAACGGGACATCTTTTATGCCATCAAAATACAGTTATGACGGTCCATAGCCACGAAGCCCAGCACCAACCCCCCACCCCCACCCCCCACCCTACGACCGCACTTTCTTCTTGAGTCTTTCTTGCATGCACCCTCGCCCTCTCAATATTCTTATGATCTACCAAAAGTGATTTATTGTTCCTCATCATGCGTCCAATATCAATTTGAAATCTATTGATGACTGCAGCCGCCCCACGATAAGAAACACCTCGCCTGTCAGCCGCAGTGGTCGCGTTATTCAGTTCGTCGAAGTTCTCATCTGCTGTTCGGTGCTCAAAACTGGTATCAGCGGCTCGCGTGTAATCCGTAAAATCCCTTGTCAGTGCTGGTGCTGGGTGGTCCAGTGATGACTGCTGCGGCTCTGCAGTTTCTGACCTCGAGCGGTTCTCCTGTTCCCTTCTCTGACGGGTGGAGTTGCGGTGACGCGATTCCTGACGATCGTGAGCCTCGATCATCATCTGCCGGCTGTTCCTGATTTTTCAGAGATTCGATCTCCTCCGCAGGGACTTCATCGCTCCGGAGGAAGTTGCGGGCCTTTGGAATATTTACATCTGGCTATGTGGAACAGCTGTCATATCCACTGTTCTTCTCTGTTGGAAGCTTCTTTTCTTCGGTGCCGCTTTTCATTTATCCATGAAACGATTGTAGAATCTAGTTGCCCTGCTTGATTCGTGCCCGCCAGGCCACAGACAACAGGCCAGACTTAATGTATCCAGGTTTGTTTTACGGATAAACGTCATATCTGGTATTATTTCCTCGGTGGTTTGTTCTTGGCCTTCGGTTTCTTGTCCTCCCTTTCAGTCTTTTATGGACATTCGTACGTGGTTTGTGATATATTTTCTTGTGGAAAGCACATTTCCTGGGACGTATTCGGGCTGACTTAACACGAAAATGTTCGTGTCCCCACGAGACGAGCTAGTCTGGCATCTGCGCACACGTTCACCAGTAGCCAATGCCAACTGGTGTGTTCACCAGTAGCCAATGCCAACTGGTGTGTTCACCAGTAGCCACTACAGTGTCGCAATGTCAGTGTCGCTTGACATCTGAGCCGCGATGTGATCTGATCTCTGAGCATATGAGCATATAACCGACCGGCCCGAGGAGAGGGTTTGCTGCAGGGCTAATGCCATAGAACCCACGGCCGGGTCAGTCTCTAAGTCGATACATAGTGAGAAATTAGGAATTTTCGCCTAACGCTAGCGATAAATACATAAACAACATTGGTGGATCTAAATGGTGGTCACGGGGGCCATGCTCCACCCACCCAAGGAGCCGATTTTTCCGAACGTTTGCACTTAAATTACATTTACTCGAAATATAAAAAAAACATTTTAATAGAACATGTTGTCTGGAGCGGACCTACGGACAATCAGCTATTCAAATGCGAACAGTTTTTCGAAATCGGAGAAATAACTGAATTTCCCTCCCCCCCCCCCCCTCTAATCCGTCCGAAAATTAGTCTGCTGGATCCGCCTGTGATCAATGATACATACATTGAAACTAGATAATCCATGACCGCAGCAGTCGAGGCGGCCAAAAAACCAAATAACTAACGAAGTCGACGCGCCCTGAAGCCTGAAGAACTAAATAACAAAACAAGATCTCTGCACTGCCCCTTCCGCCACCTGCGAGACCGCCCGAAATTGCGACTGGGCGCCAACAGAGACTACAACTTCGGGGCACAAAACCCAAACTTCGAGACCTCGAGCCAGGCGCTCGGCCACGGGAAAGGGGTGGAGAGGAGGTGTGCCACCCCCAATCTTCGGTGGAAGAGGTGACGCTCCCTCCCGATCCTTCGGCGGATGGGAATGTTTATGCAGGAGCGTATGTTCTTCCCTTCGTATTGATGAAACATGTTTGAAAAACTTTCTCTGCTGAGTTCGAACACGGTGTGGCGTGAACAACATTATGTTTTTATGGCCTCGTTCGGACCTAGCTAACAGTGCTGCTGTCGACTAGTTTTGACTGAGCCAATTAGCCAATAAAAGGCAAGATGACCCACAACCCGCATCGCTGTATGTTGGGTCAAAATTTGTTGACAGCATGACCATCAGCTGGGTGTTTTCGTGCGGATGTTTTCTATAGTTTAAATGTGTGCAGTCTCGAAATCAGCAAAGTAGCCAAATTCAAAGCTGGTATATTCTGAAGATGGCCCAATGAATTGCATTGGCCTATAATAATATTATCCATCCGTTGAGCTCGCATTATGCTGATCCCGATATGTTAATTCCGCACAAGTACAGTATCATTTCCCACGGGCACAATTTTTGGAGTTTACAAGAAGAAGCCGTAAAAACTAACGAGATCAGACTGAAAAGTGACGTTCAAACTAATCTGTTTCCACGGTGTGGGTATTGGGCAATGCTACATCTTCGACCTGTAATCTGTTGACAACTTCACATTATTCGAACAAATCTATCTCAGGTAAAAACGGCAAAATAATTTTAGACCAAAACCGGCACTGGCGGATCCAGATGGGGTCATGCCCCCACACCCTGGGGCTTCGAAAGCGCCCACACGGGCCGATGAACACGTGCTTCAACACGGGCCGCGACGAAGCACACACGAAATTACGTGTTTCAGGGGTCTGAGCGCACGGTGATGGCCTGGCACCGACGTTAAGGGGCTCTGGGATCGTTGGAAGGGCCCCCGGGCTGACGGACAGGGCTCCTGCCACAAAAGAGGGCCCTAAGTCGGCGGTGAAAGACCCAGCCGTCGGAAAGGACCCTGGACCGTTAGAGAGGGCCTCGAGCCAATATGGAAAGCCCCCGAGATGACGGAGGTGTCAAGCCAACAAAAGGGCCCCTGACCGGATTGAGGGGCTCAAACGCTTGAAGGAAGAGCCTCAGGCCTGGCGGTAGAAGCCCTATGTCGTTAAAGAGGGCCCCGAGCCGAAGGATAGGGGTCTCCAGCGGCTGGAGAGGATCCCGGGCAGTCAGAAAGGGCCTCGAGTTGATGTCAAGGGCCCATGCGCCGACGGAGGGGTCCAAATCTGTGCAAGGGTCTCCTGACCTGAAAGGAGGCCTCCGGCCTGATAAAGGATGCCCTGAGCGGCCAAAGGGGGCCCCTGAGCCGACGGACAGCCCCAATCCGACAGAGAGGATCCCTAGCCTCGGGAGGGCCTGGGCCGTTGGAGAGAGCCCAGAGTCGATATGAAGGGCCCCTAGTCCCACATGTGGGGCCCAAGCCGTACAAGGGACCCTATCCTAACGGAGGGGCCCACGCTGTTGAATGGGTGCCTTCGAGCGGACGGAGAGGGCGCTGAACCGTGAAAGAGAGCCCCTGAGCCGATGAAGAGGGTCATGGGCCGGGCGTGCAGAACCCCTGTATCGAGTTTGGCGCACGTTGGTGGAGAGGGGTCAGTTGGCAGTGGACCTGAGACCAATAAGCAGGCACGCGATGCACGGAGACGGCCCGGGCCAAAGGGGAGGCCAAAGGGGTGCTACGCATAGGACCTCCAGGCGCATAGAGGGCCTCGGACTATTAAAGGGTTCCGCGGACTGACAGATAAGGTCCCTGATTCCTCTTGATGGCCGAAAACTATTGACAGGGAGCACTCCTGTCGCAAAATTGCCTTGAAAATGGAACACCTGACATAAAAGCCCGAGACGTCGGCAGTTCATTGGCTAAACTGAGCGTCTGGCATGCCAGAGATACGGGGTTCGATTCCCCGCGGTGAACGCCCTTCCTGCCAGGGTGAGACTCAGGGACGCCATATTTCCTCAGCTGCGGAGTGTGTCGTAAAACCACAACCAATTAACCAAAGCAAAAGCCCTGGAGGTCACCCAGCCACACTCCCAGGTCCCATCAGGCTTTGTTTGCGTCAAATATATGGCATCGTGCAATATCATTATATTAAGAGGCAACGATTGAACATAATATACGACCAGAAAGCAACACCATAGGCTGCATATTTTCCGGGTCACTGAATTGTAACTAGTTTCTTATAAAGCATTTCTGAGAACAAACAGGCATAAATTGGCGAGCTCTTCCCACCCAAGTGCCCATTCAAGATCGTTAATTTCCCAACTGCTACATTAAGTGTCGATTTGTGTGCAAATTAAAGGCGTCACAGTGGGAACATGTACACCGCAATTTAGATGTAGTGACATCGGGCGTGTTCCCTGATTTATAACACACGTCTATGATTATCACACTCATCTGCCGAGCTTAAATTGATTCATGTGATTAAAAAACACAGTAGGACAAATTATTTCGCAGTGCAACAAAGGGAGGAAGGGAGGTAGTGGTTATTCCTGATAGCTCTCTTGTCCTGGCCTTATTACACCAGATTATACTATGCTTGTAAACAATGGTGCTTCATGACAATTTATGGTAGTTCAGCCACGGAAGTAACTTCGGATAGAAGTACTAGAGGAATAGTATGAGTGCTAGCAATGCTAGAATTGGTGATTACAGAAAATAGAGGGGCTTAGCGAATGATCCAGCTTTCAAGAGAGATTGAGGCACTATAGAAGGAATATCTCTTTGGGAGCTCCAGTCCTTTAATACCCCTCCCGCACCGTGTCCCTATGATGTTGGATTTAACATGGAACTCGAGCCTCCCCAATGACTTTTAAGGCAACAAATTCAGTTCCCAATATCTTTTTTCTCGAAGATCTGCCTTTCCCTTACATGAATGAAATCGCCATAATTAACTCGTCTTTTTTCCTCCGTCCAATCATTTTTGCAGTGAGTCTTTGATGTATATCATCTATTGTGGTCTTTCGGGTGTATTACTTACCGGGGTGTAGACTTGGAACATGAATGTTTAGCATGGCAACACCAGTGGTGTACCCAGTATTTTCGTAACGAGAGGGCTGGCAGATACCTTCCCGCCCCCACCATGCCCACGCTCGAAAACTGGCGGCAGGGGTTATGGAAAATCGGGGTAACGAGGTAAATTTAGACTTCGCTATTACGCATGCATGTGCATTGCTACCTGGTGCTATTCTTGTCATTTAATAGTTATCCCATCTTCCGTCCTTTTCTGGTGTAGCAAGACGGCCGCGCGAGCTTGCATCGAGTAATGAGTAGGGATATCACGCATTTTTTGAATTATTTTATCAGTGTCCGATGTTATTTGGGCATCCATTGATTTTGTGATTGCAGTCTTCTAAGTGCCCTATTGCTTTGAGACTGATATTACACTGGAAGCTTTTCCATTAGTTCGTATGTCACAAAATGGTTTTCTCTGGGGTCGTCCTCAAACATCACGATATGCTCACCTAAACCGGGTATGGCCTTTGCCTGCTACCTTCCACTACACGATAAAAAAAAATGAATTCCATGACACTGATGCAACATAAACTGTTTATACCGAGCTAATGAACAGACCCGCATTATTCGCCACAGCACATGTGCTGGTTACCCCAGAAACTATTCCAAATAAAATCATGGGGTGTTTTTAAACAAACACATGCAAATTTTGCCATTCGACCTGAATTAGGTTTGAAATACCCACTGTAGTGAAAATCAAGCGACAATCATGCGCTCACACGCCATTTATGATTGTTACTTGAAGTACGGTTTTCGCTTCGCTGAGAGACGGCAACGAGCGGTTCCAAGCCGCCGCCTCTCAGTACGAGAATGCCCGTCGGGGAAGCCCCCAGTCTGCATCTTCGAAGGTGAAGACCGGAGGCCACAGAGAATGTCCTGCAGCGAGACGGCACACCGCCTCCGGAATAGAGAACGGAGAGAAGTCGGAGCACGCTCATTGGTCGATGACCTGCAGACCATAACCAGTACATCATGTCACCACCCCGGGACTACAGTACTGGTGTGCTGTGCTGGCCTGGCGCCCGTGAATATTCGTGCAGCGAAGCTGTGAAGTTTTTATTCGATTTAAATAACACACAGCCACCACACCGACTTCCGTAAATGATATGGGGGAGCACGAAAGCCTGAATGATGGGAAGGGTCTTGTAGTAAAGTAACGCCGAAAACGATTGAGGAAGAAAATAATTTCAATGCACTGCTTGGATACATTGGAGATATGACCTGTATTGCAATGGTAGTTCGAGAATGCGCGCATAATTTGCTGCTGGTGAAGCTGGTCAAGTGTAAAGGAGTTCGCTTGTTGCAAATAAAGTTAACCTTGTTAAATTCCAATGGACCCCAATCAGGATGAAGTCTGCTTTGTCGTGATTTATTTGTAGATATTATTTCGAAACCAAAGCTGAAGCTGAACCAGAACCATTGATTGACTGGAAGAGCGTGGTACATAATGTGGGTGTTGCCAGCATAGGAAATGATCCAGCCGCGTAGGCCTGGAGGAAATAAGGCCAGATGTGGTTCATGAGGAGCGAAACCCGACTGGCGAAACCTGGCTGGTGTA
Organism: Ashinkailepas kermadecensis; assembly: GCA_034440615.1. Taxonomy (NCBI): domain Eukaryota; kingdom Metazoa; phylum Arthropoda; class Thecostraca; family Neolepadidae; genus Ashinkailepas; species Ashinkailepas kermadecensis. Next base: position 58,499 of record JAOTOM010001235.1, read on the forward strand.
ATCACAGATACCGTCATGATTTAGGAAGCCAGGGCTGAGTAGCTGACAGGAACTGATGGTCTGCGGTGTGCTATTTGGTTGTTATGTGAAATAGGGATGCCGTTTGCATATTTTTGATAGAGTTGTGGCCCACTCAGCAGTTGGTTTGCAGTAACCTGCATACAACTGCATAGTATAACTGCAACAAACTGACCGCTCACAACTGTAATGAATCGGATTACCTTTCGTGAGCACGCCATCATATATTAGCTTCTATCGCATCCGCCGTTCTGTGTACTCGTTTGTATGTGCTTATGGGGTGAGGAAATGATCCAGCAGGCATCTGAAGAGGAGGAATTCCAAGTATCAAGATTAATTTACGTGGTGAAGTTCCGAGATTAAAATTATGGTTCCCTATGTCGATATCTTGGGCCTCTCGAAACTATGATTATGAACTTGCATCTGTTTAAGCTTGCATTGTTGTTTAAGCTTCATAAGCGTTTGCCCGTACGAGATGATAAACACACCTCTAACTCAATATGCACCGAACGATTTGTATTATTTCTTGCAAACTTCCAGTATGCAAACTTCTACTTACCTGATGTACTATTCACATGCCATTTTGCCATATTTTTGTCAGTACGATCTATTGCTTTTACCCAATACACTTCTTGGGTACGTGCTCTTGTCCTGACGAACTTTACATGAGACACGATTTCCCTTTGCAAAACTGTAGCATGCAAACCTTCATGATAAACGTGTATCAGGCTTTTTTGTCATGAAGACCTTTCTCTGGCTACCAGTTTCGAACCTGTGTGAATGGAGACTGCGTTGTAACAGGCATGCTGGTCGTCCGGGCGCCACACCATTATTTGATGAGAATGTGTGTATTTAAATTGTATTTATGACGGTATGCTATGCTGACGGTATTTTGTTCACTAACTCAACGGTGTCCGTGATCTTTCACAGTGCGTGGAACTTTGCCAACAAAATGCACCAGAACTAGTACATTCCAATATATCAAGCCAGGCTTGACATACCTGCCCCGTGTCTCTGCGGTGCAGGAAGAGAGCAGGTTAGTATCCGCGCTGCGTGACTCACTGCCTTCTGTGGCCGGCGCTCTTGTGCTGCTATGCAGCCTATAATGTAAGTGCTGTAATGCACTTGTTGCGCAGGCTCTCATTATGCAATGATGAATTACGAATGACGGCCATTGGCGTGAAATCCCTCCAAGCGTAAAGGAACGTGTTGTTTCCAGGCGCTCTACCCCTCTCTGTCCGTGCTGTCACCCCCCCTCCCGCCATCCCCCGGCGTGTATACCATGTGATACGATGTCCTGGTTAATTCCTATCTGTAACCATTTTTATCGTTTTTCTTCCGGCTGGGTGCTTCAACAAGCGCGAGCCCTTACGACGCGACCGCATCTCACGGTAGAAAGGTGGCCTCACGTCCGGTCAGAGACGCCGCTGGGTAGTGCGCACGTTCCGTCCGGGAAACTGCGCGCTCAGCAGGCGCGATTCCAGGACTCGCACCCAAGGCTACAGTCAGTCCCGCCTCCGAGCTCTAAGAATCGCCGCTCGCCCGAGGTAGCCACAAATCAGGAGCGAGCAGTGGCACATCCAGGACGTACGTGCGCCCGGGGCTGTCGTCGCGCGTCCGCCGGCCAAACGACCGCTTTCTTGCTCTGCTCTCGCCCCGGAGGTGCACGCCAGCCAACGCTGAACGCTATGTGACCGAACCAAGAGCGCCCGCCGCGGTACGCCGGTGGCGATAGGATTTGTTCTAAACGGCCTGCCAGTCGGCGAGGCGCACCACTGAGCCGACGTCGAGGCGCGGGCGCGGATCGGCCGGCGTGACGCAGCGAGTCGGCGGCGCAGCAGCGAGTCGCGGTAAGTGCGCCCGCTCGGCCGTGTGCCGGCCAGCACGCATGTTTCACGGTGAGGTTGTGTCGAATTGGTTGGGGTGGTCGGCACTTGGGCGTGCATGCTGGATTGCAGTAAAGGAGAATGGATGGTGGCACTTCGTTTGGCCACGGGGGCGAATACTCATTTTATACTCATTATATAGCATGCAACACCGTACTGAATTGGGTTTATGCTAACATTAACGAGCGGATTTATGGAGCGCAACCGTCCCCCTTGCCCCCACCCGCCTAATTCGCCGCCTCTGTAATGGAGGATATGATTTCAGAATTATTGGAATTATCCGCGTGGGTCCAGGAACCTTGGAACGGTTTATGAGTTCTGTTATACAGGCAATTTTATGCTGTTTTTACATCAATGGCCGTAGAACTAGTACTTGTCACGAATGGTCGAATCGCATGTCCCTTCGACCCCGTCCCCTCGATGCTCCACTTCTTGGGTTCTCGCTTATTTTTACTAAAAAAATATGGAAGGACTTAGTGGTTCGTTTGTATTTTATTCAAAAGGAGAAACACGGCGATATGCATCTATGAATGCGCAGTGATCAGGCAACGGCTATATTTTTTTGGGGAAAATATGGGCGCCTTAGCTGAAATTCGACTGATTTTCCCAATCATTCCAGCATGTGGCTGAATGCTAGATCGAGGTCAGATTACACATGACGCACAGAGACCCTAGGTGGGGCATCACTAATGCCGTCGCCACTGTGGCAGGTAGGGGGGGGGGGACGAGACCTCTCAAACTTCATGAAGCTTAACATTACGCCTATTTTTATTTGAATTGGTGGAACACCCTGTTGGTGAGAAGATGCGAACCACTTTAACTCCGAACAGGAACTCTAACTTTATGGCGTTGCAGGGACGAAATCAACCTAAAAACCCTCCCATCCCTTCCTTCTATCCCAAATCCGTGGATTATAGGTGAAATCCTACCGTACATTAGTATCGCCAGTTTCCGTCCGATGTCAACCAAATTTGGTCAGCACACTACCCATGACAAGGACTAGTAGCACATCGAAAATAAATACGGTGTAAAGGTCCGGCGAGATCAGATATGGCGTAGGAGTTAATGTTCGCCTTGCCTTCCCATTTCAACGGATTGAAATAAAAATCGATCGGTGGGCTCCTGGTACCACAGACTAGTAATACATTGTAAAAAATCCGAGGTCAATTGCACCTAAGGTCAGATATAAAGCTGACATCAATTCGCCCTGCACCGTCCGAGTGCCATAATTGTCATTAGATATCAATGAAACTCAGTTACATGACTACCGTTTACAAGGTAAAGCAGCCCATCACTGCAAAAACTTGCTGGGTGCTAGCTTTGTTCAGATAGACAGAGGGGCGTTGGATGCTCCCGTGCCTCTCCAGGGGGCACTGGAGTGTCCCTGGGAGGTGCGTGTTCTACGCAGAGGGCACCTTCTGCTCAGAAATTCAAATGGAGTGGAGTGCACTCGAGCGTCCGTTGAGGGCGCCTTTTTCCAGTCACAGAGCCTTTCCATGGGATTCATATGACGCCTTGGATCCGCTCCTCACTCAGGTAAGAATAGCATGGTAGCATGAATGTGCAGCATGCATGTTCAATGTGCAGCATGAAATGTTTTAAAATCAAAATATGAACTTTAAAATCCCTCAATCGGTCACCACTGAGTTCGGTCATTCGTCGCAGCGCGTTTCAGTTTGTGACGCGTGGAGCGTATTGGATAGATGAGAAAAGTGTGCAGTCCGCCAAGACTGCAGTCGATTCTGACTGTTGTGAATTGTTGTTTTTTCTCGTAATTTTCTTGTGTCGAAATTGAAGGCGCTATGTCCGAAATCAGCTCCTGTTCAATGGTACTGATGGATTAAGTGCACTGTGCCAAATTGTCGAAATACGTTTGACGTGTTTATGACATTCCTGTGCCTCTGCAAAAATTGGACGCAGTAAGGTAGATAGGTATGTACCTACCTACCTACCTAGTAAGGTAGGTAGGTATGTCCTCACGGGCTGCTAAGTAACGCAGTAAGGTAGGTACATGTCCGCACGGGCTACTAAGTGACGCAGTAAGGCAGGTTCATGTCCGCACGGGCTGCTAAGTGACGCAGTAAGGTTGGTACATGTCCGCATTGGCTGCTCAGTGACGCAGTAAAGGTAGGTAGGTATGTCCTCACGGGCTGCTAAGTGACGCAGTAAGGTAGGTACATGTCCGCACGGGCTACTAAGTGACGCAGTAAGG
>JAOTOM010001236.1:0-62631 GCA_034440615.1 Ashinkailepas kermadecensis
GGAGTGGGGAGTGGGAGTGGGAGTGGGAGTGGGAGTGGGAATGGGAGAGGGAGGGTAGGAGGGTGAGTTATTCCAGATGGGCGAGGAGGAGAGGGAATGAGGAAGAGAGGAATAAATTGTGTTAGTGACAAGGTCGAAGGTAGAATGCGATACGAAACAAGCAGGGATTCCCGCATAAAAGCATCTCGCAAGGGCAAGGTAACCTGTGAGAGGTCACCATCTGCCTACCCAAGGGGGTCGTGAAGTTTTATTTGTCCATTTTTCGAAACAGGTCGGCAAAACGGTCCATATTTAACCTTATCTTTCAATGTGTAACAAAACAATAGCCCGTCTCACGACGGTCTTTGAATATCATGCTCGCAAAAAAGAACAAAGAATGAATTGTTTACAGCACCCCAAAGACCGCAACACGTGCAAAATATGGGCATCTGAGACAAGCTTGTTTGTTGGCTTGCCTGACATATTTCAGTCGTAAATGAAGCAATCAGAGCACAAATGAAGTCGTCACTTTTTTAAACGTGGATTATAATTCGTCATAGCTATCATAAAGGCCCAATCACTTACCGCGGTTGAAGCTGGCTGGCAATATTGATCAGAGTGGTCGAGTGCTCGGAAAATTTGGCATTTGAAGACCGCTGAATTCGACAAACAGCTGTTGTCATCGAGTTTACTTTCGAAGTCAGGCTCGCTTGGTCTGACTTCCAGATTTCCAACTAGATCACGTCCCAGGCGCGTATGTAGGTGTACATTTTCAAGGTGTGTGCATACAAAAGTTGTTACTAGTCCAAAACCTTGTGATATTAGGTAACTGAAACTACTCTGTCTGTTTATTCATATAATAAATTGGTCCAATCTCCGGTTTAAAAGCCTTCAGATCAACGTAATTATTATGGTCTGACCCCGCCATTGGGATGTCATGACGATTACCTCCTGCTAGTGCACGCATGGAACCGCCTAATGACAATTCTTAAAGCATAAAATGTTCTGAACATAAATTTCTTTCTTTCTTTCTAAATTTCTAAAATTCTTCAATTCTTCTGCGAGCAGGTCGTCTTCTAGAAAGAGTCGCGATCGTGTGTTGACCATGCGCTCGACCAGTTTACTATCGCAGCTAGGAAGTGAGATAGGCCTATACCCTTTTGGGGTGGAACGATGGAACGATCTTTGTGCGGATTTGGTCATGGGATGACTACGCTTTTTCTCCAAGTAGCAAGAAAGGTGTCGTTTTGGTACAAATCGCTTATGGGCGCTAGTTAGATATTTAAAATGTATTGTTTGTTTGAGATATTTGGAAAACTGGTTATGAACGTTGTCCGTTCAAATCGATGTGTTTCCACATTTGCTGAGGGCAGCTGGGCAGCTGGGCAGCTGCGCAGCTGCGCCCAGCGGCATGTGCGGCGTGGGAGGGTGCGGTTTTGGAGGTGGAGATGGTAGTGGTGGAGGAGGTGGTGTTGCGTAGGTACTGACGTGCTGTGGTGTGTGGCACGCTGTGAGCTACCGCATACCAGCCCACTTACCTATCGAATGCCCGCTTGGGGCAGTCTGGATTGGTAGCGGGACGCGGGCCATCACAGGCTGTACATCTCCTTTCGGATGATGTACAGTCGGATGCCGTGTGGTGTGCCGCACACTGGCTGTATCGTGATTCTGGCGACGTGCATACGCGTTCGCCATGGCCATAGCGTAGACAGCGGAGGCACCGTAGTGGTACCGGAACGTAAAGGCGTACCTCGTATGGTTTGTCGTGTGTCCGTACGTGTGTTGGCAGTTGTAGAGAGTTGAATGCCAGTGCTAAGATGATGTGTGTAGATCTTGCCTCCCGTCTACTGTTGTCTACTGTGACTGTGGCGTCTATGAGGGCTGTGACGTTAAGCAGTGTAGCGATGTTTGCGAGTGATATATAATTATCCAGCTCTGGGGCGAAAATGTAGCCCCAACTGGTGTAAAGTGTGCGCTGTAGTATGAATGAGCAGCACCGGTTGTAGAATGTCTGAGTGTCCAGTATGGTTTGTGTGGCAGCGTTGCTCTGTGTTTGTACTATGATGTGGGTGGTGTGCCTGTTGATTGTGAAGTGTGGCGAGTTCAGTATGTTGTGTAGTGTCTGTGCGAGAGTAAGACGACTTTCGTGTGATGGTGTGCTGAGGCTCAATGTAGGTGCCTACTAGGTAGGCGCCTTTTGTTGAGCGGGCGTTTGGCATCGGTGTGGGCGTCGTTGTGTGTCAGGGTCGGACACGCTCTACCGGCAAGGTGTCCCTCCTTACTGAACAAATACCCAGATTCGTTGCACCGTGGATCGATGCCGATCGTGGATAGTTCGATCGATCCCTTTTGTCCCTGCTACGGCCGCAATAGCCCAGAACAGTCAGAACAATCGTTAGGTTTCCTCCGGGGGTAAAGGTCAGCTGGGAGACAGAGAGAAGTTTCTTGGTGTGGGTGGTTTTCAATCTAGAGTCGCATTACTGCTCGTCTAGGGTGCCTGGAGCTCTTGATTCTTGATGCCTTGCTCTTCTTCTTGTCTTCGCTTCTTCACTTGTCGCTTGTCTTCGCTTCTTCTGCCGCTACAGGTTTGTCTTTTTCAAACCTTGGACCTTCCTGGAGCTCTTCTTTCTTTTGGCAGCCTCTCTATGGAATGACCTGCCTGGGCCTGGAGGTGGGAGATACTTCCAACTCAGTACAAGGTGACATGCGTAGCGAATAGGGAAAACTGTTTTTGCCAAGGTGCCGTTGTTACAATTCCTTTAGACCAAAATTTCATTCATGTAGAGAGCAGGAAAATAGCTCCACCTGGTCAGAAAAGGCATCCAGGGGGCCTGGCGTCTGGTGGTGCGCCCAGTCAGCTGGTTGTGTGGAACAAGCCGCAGGGGCGTCTTCCGACTTGATAGTTGTTGTCCTAGCCTTGCGACTCATTTGTAATGTTTCATTCCAAGTCTGCTTGTTCCACAAAATCTGTCACGTCACGCCCTTATTATGTCACGCGCTCGACCACACTGTCACTCAGTTGGCAAGTTACCAGCTTTTTCACTTCTGAAGAAAAACCTCAAACCTCTATAAGCGGTGGAGAGTTACTTGTTCCTTGTTGGCGCACCTACGGGTTTACGCTCGGCTTGGTGATTAAGTAACAGGGTCTTTGGTGTCAGTTCTAATCATTTCGGGACTGTAGGATTAAGAAGATGGAGATAATTGGGCAGAGAGAAAAACAGCTATGATTGGGTGTGTGGCGGCCAAGGTGAATGGACACAGTTGTTCGGTTTTCGGTGTATTTACATTTTTAGCATGCTTGGTTTCACCTGTACATTGAAAGATGTTTGGACTTCCACCATTACAGGCTGACCTGGCACATCTGCTCACAGTAGTCTATCGGAAACCGAGACAGAGCCCACACCCGAATCGTCGTGTGTTAATTAAATACAGTAAAAAAATCCTGTTCAGCTGTGATAAGAGTTAATTAGGTGATAGTGTAATGGTGAAACGCTGTATTAGTGGTTCCAGTTATTGAGAATCGGCCGATTGTGTAGCGATTACACGTCGTGTTCTACATTGAATTTTAGCCGCATGATACCATTGATAAGAAAACTGGTCTTGACTATTCGTGCAATAGCGCAGTGAGAACTGTTTGCATGATGGATAGCTGGCCTGAGTCATGAGCTAAGCAGCGGCACAAAATGAATAAATACTGTGCATTTCCTATCACGGAATTAAATGCTAAAGATGGGTCGTAGTCCACAATCCACTCAGCAGATGGCAGTGCCGACTGGGTGTGGACTGTCGGCTGACCGGCACTGGACGGAACGCTGGCGGTCTTCGGGCCGACTGAGTCCACCAAGCACCACTAGCATTCAGCCCGACGCTGGCTGCCAATACTGGTGCCGGTCACCGGTCACCCGTAACATTCAGGCGGCGCACACGAATCGCCGGTAGATACGAACTCATTAGCGGCCAGCCAGATCGGTGATAACATTGTAAAAGTACCACGTCGTGCTAACCGCCACGCCTTTGTGAGTGCTCTCAAACACGCACCGACCACATGTATCCGACACACCCAAACTGCATCTCGCACACACACACACACACACACACATACACACACACACACTAACTCACACCCCCCTACGCACACACACACACATACACCTTTGATGTATACATGCCATTTGATCTGACAAATGATCCTGGTTCGTGCAAATTAGTCGGTCATTGTCCTCAATGGTTCTCAAAAGTACGACATTGAAATCGGTCCAGCTTTTGCCCAATATTAACGTCCGGAGTGCCGGTCGCACTAACGCTTCACACGATCGACTTTGTGCCGGTGGAACATTCTAGAATGACTGGTCCTCGAAAATGTATTCCACTGACCCCATGAGGCGCTATTTATGCTGCCCATGCAGCATAAATAACGCCTATGCACAATCCAACATACACAATATGACATTAAGTGCTGCTTTACCTTTAAATAATTACAAGTGATTTGACACAAAGCATGCAGCTGGACCGGTTGTATTTCGTACAGAAGCGATATAAACTCAAAGCCTTTGAATGTAAAGTAATTTGGATGGTATCCACTTGAAGACATATTCTAGCTGCAGAGAAACATGAATATCTCACTTGCCCCACAGAGCACAATATATACAATAATGGAATAATATGTATGATACAACATATGACGTACGCCCGACGACTTGGGTACCTCAATGAAGCAGGAGTAAATAAGTAAATAAGTAGTTGATCGATTTGCTAATCAGTATGAATTAAGCAAACAAGTGTAAAAGTTGGGAATGACATTCTTATTTTTGATGAAGAGAATGATTACCTGATATAAACATCTCCTCCCCTTGCAACCGAGTTCCTTCTAGCCTTTCCAGTCCATTCGGTGTTGCCAAGTCCGAAATACATAGCGTTCAATATTTTTTGTCGACAGGAGTTCAGTAGCAGTCAGTCGACAGGGCTGCCGACTGACCATCACACACCAGTCAAGACACACAGGAGCAGTCCAGTGCAGTCCAGTAGCGGCAGTCGCACTGACACACAACAGTCCGGTAGCGACAGTCGCACTGGCACACAACAGTCCGGTAGCGACAGTCGCACTAACACACAACAGCAGTCCAGTAGCGACAGTCGCACTGACACACAACAGACCAGTAGCGACAGTCGCACTGGCACACAGCAGTCCGGTAGCGACAGTCGCACTAACACACAACAGCAGTCCAGTAGCGACAGTCGCACTAACACACAACAGCAGTCCAGTAGCGACAGTCGCACTGACACACAACAGACCAGTAGCGACAGTCGCACTGGCACACAACAGTCCGGTAGCGACAGTCGCACTAACACACAACAGCAGTCCAGTAGCGACAGTCGTACTAACACACAACAGACCAGTAGCGACAGTCGCACTGGCACACAACAGTCCGGTAGCGACAGTCGCACTGGCGCACAACAGTCCGGTAGCGACAGTCGCACTGGCACACAACAGTCCAGTAGCGACAGTCGCACTGGCACACAGCAGTCCAGTAGCGACAGTCGCACTAACACACAGCAGTCCAGTAGCGACAGTGGCACTGGCACACAGCAGTCCGGTAACGACAGTCGCATTGGCACACAACAGTCCAGTAGCGACAGTCGCACGGGCACACAACAACGTTCTGACGGCGATGACACAAGCCGTGGATTAAGCTTGAACCTTCGTTTTGGTGTCGTGGATACACGCTTGGTATCGACGTCGACTTCTGACACAGAAAATGCCCTAAGTTATCTCGAACAGAAAATAATGAATCTGTTCATACGAAAGAAGCTCCAAATCATACGAAAGATGGGCGGCTCAACCTGCATGTCTGGGTACATTATTATTTTTGTTTTCGTCGTGAGCACTCGTTGCATCGGTAGCGATCGGTGAACTGGTCGAAAATTAACATTACCGCAGACACAAAACTCGACAAAAGCCATTCAGCACTCCACTGCGGGAAAAAAATGAGAAAAAAACGCATGCACCCCAAACACAAAAAAAAACAACAAAAAAACAAAGAAAAACCTAAAGTGCACATGCGTGGATGACATAGAGATGGCAGGTGGAAGCCGTCGCGACTCGGATGCGTCCACCTGGCGGCAGAGGGTGCGCAGTTGTAACATCAAGGTTATCAAAGTCACACCGCTTACACACATCTATATACAATGCATTGACCTTTCTCTAAGAACAGTAACTTTATGAACACGATAATTTTTCGGCCATAAGCAAGACATCGATACAACTGATACGTTGCTTTACATGCCAGGACGATTGGTTGGAATTCATCCCCGGTTTAAGTTCGCGACTAAAAAGAGATTCTAAGATTTTCAACTCCGCGCCGTCTCTCTCTGTACCTAGAATATCTATATTGAAAGTGCCACTTCTTTCAGGATGGTTCATATTGAAGTGATGCTACGCCATGTGTTCACCTAGGGGAGTGAAGGGGCGGCAGAGACGTGCATCCTCCATATTATGTTGAACCTTACCCTTACTGGGCGTATCGTTTCCCCAACATCGAAGGACAAGTTATGCACTTGTGCACCTTATGAACGACTTTTTTAAATACAAATTATACATCTTCCTTTCAGGTCATTGCCACATGTGTGCCATTTTTTGTTGTCTGAAGGGAAAGTGGGGATGCTGAGGGCTGAACTTTCCAGATTAGATTTTAGTGAAGGTCCGTTGTACTTGATGTGGATGATGTGAGGAGTCCGCTGCTGTGGATAATGGCGCCATTTTGTACGACTTGGTGTGGTTTTGCTGGGGGAGGTTGCATGCATTGCTTGGATGTACCACTGCGTTGTTCCTACTAGCCCTACGTGTTCCTGTCTCAATGTTTCCCCGCATAGAGTCACAGGGACAATCCATATTGACGTATTGCACTGATATTAGTGTACTGAGCGCCAGAATTTGGCTTAGGTATAAGGCATCAATTTTAGGCATTGAAACCCAACGTATAGAGATCTCGGCAGAAGATTTCAGAGTGAATAGCTAAGCATGACTTTGACATGGCGTCATAAAATGCACATCAGCAGTTAGAATAGCGTTTCAGGATCATATTCGTCACCAAATCAGCACTTTTTGATATTTATGAACATCAAAATTAGCTACCGTTTATGGGCGGTCGACCGCGAGCTCCCCTACGGGCTGCCATCTTGGGAAAGACATCCCTAGCGGGGATAACGTGAGGCACAATGTAAGCAAATCTCCCCTAGGTGGCAGACATCATGTGTACGGATATGCACATACCATCAAAACATTCTTGCAGAGCACCCAACGACTTAGGAAAAAGGCGCAAAAATGTGCAGACGCCCATACCTCGGGTCTCAAGGTATGTATATATATATACATATATATATATATATATATATATATATATATATATATATATATATATATATATATATATATATATATATATATATATATATATATATATATATATATATATATATATATATATATATATATATATATATATATATATATATATATATATATGTATATATATAGATGTATATATGTATGTATGTATGTATGTATGTGTATATATACATGTATATATATATATATACATATATATATGTATATATATATATATATATATATATATATATATATATATATATATGTGTGTGTCTCAGGTCCTTCCAACAGAACAATTCAGACAAAATGTTTGTATCTGATTGACATCCGATAATTTTTAGGTCAGGTCAGGTCACTCCGTATTGGCAGATCAAGTAGGTTCAAGCTTCAATATTTCTGGAACATCACATTTTAATTATACAAAGTGTTGTTCCAAGAAGAGCTGATGTGATTCTGAAACATCTTTGTAAGCTGTCCAGCTTCTGACTACTTGACCTGACCTTAAGTCACGCTGGGACAACGCATATATTGCAAAACAGTCTTTTCAGCCTTTGCTTACGTGCAGGGGCGTCGATTTGTATCCTTTTGTGGGGGCCATGGCCCCACCAATGTTGATCTTGGCCCCCCCAATGTTGATTTGGGCCCCCCAATTATCTATGCCATTGTTATGCTGATAAAAAAGCTAAAGGAAAAAAATAAGAAAAACATCATGTTAGGACATAGAAAACTTAGTTGATGTTAACCAGCACATTTTGTACTGAAAAGAAACAGATTTTGATTAGTTAGTGGACTGCCTCTCCACCTTTTGCGACAAAATTCAAAATTGTGTGCAAAAAAAAAACAGAATAGCTGGATTTCCCTCCACTGTGGAAGGAAAACCTACAGCATAAAATGTTGAGATTCGGTGATGATGCATTTTAAACTAGATTGTCTGAAAAAAATACGTTAAGCCACAAAACAACAATTGCATTGTCATACTGATGTTTGTACACACCACCAATAGCAAAACCACATGCATATTGAGCTTGAACAGGATTAATTCATTCTTAATTTCCAGTCCTTGTCAAACTTGCATTGTCCAGTGAACAACAATCACAGTTATCATTGAGATTGTGGATATGCAAACTATAATTATCTTCAGCAGTCCACCCATCACACTATCAGCTTGATATTTACCCAGGTAACTACCTACATGCCCTACATTCCTAAAGAAAGCAAAAAGAAAGCTATGGCCCACATGACTTCTAAAGCAAACTTTACAGTGATACAAGACCAATGCTATACAAGAAATAGCCTTGACAAGACTAATGTCTGGCAGCACGCATTAAACGCCGCAAAAGTACCATTATTTAAAAGGTACACCAAAGTTCGCCTTCAAGCTTTGGTAACGTCACAGCTTTTCATCATATATTCATCATATATTACAGAAATTGGTAGCATCAGGCATGTTTCAATTTCACTGCGCATGGGATGGGATTTGGGGGAGTGATTTTTTAGGTGTGCCGGACCATAGAGGTCATTTGCGCCGCCTTTAAAGCAAGCACGTTACATGTCTGTCTATAAAAGCCAGTGTTTGCGATCAAAGTGCAGGCAGGTGGACGTTTACGTTAAGGGAATTTTACGTTATAGTTTGTGTGATATGTTAGGTGCTCACGGCGGGGCTGGGATGGGGACATCTCCCTGATGTCTGGATGGTTTTAATTTTACTTTACTCCTCAACAAAGTTATTTGTAGTTTTGGTGGGGGTGGGGCTGCGCATGAGACATACGAAGTTTATGCATTGCCCATATAGTTTTGCACGCTATATGATCTTTTTTCTCGACAAAGCGAAGGAACTACCCTGTATTTGCATTTTGCATGCTGGCGCAGCTAGGCATAGTCCGATAATGTTTTCACCGAGGCGTTTGAGTGAGGACAGACAATATCACCCAACAATAACCAGGAATTAGCAGCAATATAGTAATTACGTATTTAAAGTTGCAAATTTCCTGTCTCCCTCCTTGAAAAATAGAATTGGGGTATAGCGGCCACCGGTCGTGATGTCTGTTCTTCAGAACATCCCAAACCGTCACATCCAAAGACAAAAATCCCAAGTACAAAAATCCCAGAATCTCAAACTTGCGATTGTGATCCGACAAATATGAGGGAGGTGAGACATTTGTGGTGCAATTGCGCGCGATGTTTAATCCGGTGGTCAAACTCATGTGACGCCACGCTGCTTCATTTTTTTATACTTCTCACCTGATGTGTCTGCAGATTGGCGTGATTTTAAGCAGTTATTGCTGATATTTGATTCCAAAGGAAACAATATGGGAAGAAGTTGGCAAGTAAGCTTCGACAAGTCCAGTCCGTGTCTTTTCCATATTTCTTCACGGTGTTTCTATATTAATGCCAGATACTTAACGAGGTACCTACCTACCTACCTACCATATTTGAGTATTATTGTGCTTTAAGGTGGTAACAAGACAAGTTTTTACACACATTTTCCTCCATAGAGCAAACGAATGGGTTATGTTTGGTGGTAAATTTGTGCTTTAAGATGGATTATAATTCTTGGAATTTATAATTTGAATTTAATGTTTATGTATGTGACTAAGATGATGGGACCACTCTTTTTCTGTGCAAATGCTTACTTTTCAAGTTGTGAGGAAAATAACACCAACAAAGGAGCTTTAAGTTAGGTAGCATAGCATAAAATAAATGTATTAAAAGTATAGAATGAAAATTCAGCATGACCTAACCTAGCCCAACCTCCTTTTGGAGAAAACAAATATATATATTAGGAAAAGTTAAAGCATTTTATGTTCTGAAAATGTTCAAACTAAAAAAAATCGAACCCAGCCTAACCTAACCTAACATCAGTTGCTCTTGCAGATTTTTTTTTTTTTAATTGCAGTTGAAGGCGTTTTTATTTATTTATTTGGAATTATTCTTCAGAATACCATGTTCATGAGGGTGACTAAGATGATGGAACCACTTTTTTCTGTGCAATGACATTTTTAGTTGGAAAAAATTGACAAATTTTCCAACTTAAATAACCGAAACTAATCTAACCTACACAAATCTAACTCCTTTGTTTGCTTTATGGAGACAAATGTGTGTAAGAACTTTTCTTGGTTGGTTGGTTGGTTATTTGGGCTTACTGCCACATTGACTTTGTTGGTCATACAGCTCCCATAAACAACTTTCCTTGTTACCACCTTAAAGCACAATAATACCGAAAGGTGTCCCAAAAATTGTACAAACATTTTTACAGAATTTTTTTTCTTGAAAAGCAGCTGGTGTTAGGTTAGGTTGGGTTAGGTTTCTTTTTTAATGTTGAGAATTTTCAGAAAATAAATTGCTTCCTGACATTTTCTAATTTTACTTTTTTGATTTTTTGTTCTCAAAAGGTAGGTTAGTCTATGCTAGGTTAGGTTTTGATGCATTAAAAAACACTTATTTTTATGCTATGTGACCTAACTCAAAGCCATTTTTTGCCAATATTTTGCTTACAACCTGAAAAGTAAGCATTTGCACAGAAAATAAGTGGTCCCTTAATCTTAGTCACCTTCATAAACATGCACTCTGAAGAAAAATTCCAAAAAATCAACAACCAAAAAAAACACCTCAAATTGCAAATTTACCAAATAATTGTAAATTTGTGAGGAAACTGTATTGGAATTGTTTTTAAAAGTTTTCCAACTTGAAAAACATAGACTAACTTAACTTAACCAAGCCTAACCCATTTGTTTGCTATATGGAGACAAATGTGTGTAAAAACTTGTCTTGTTACCACCTTAAAGCACAATACTACCGGTTTGGTTAGGTTAGGCTAGTTTAGTTTTTTTTTAAGTTGGAAATTTTTCAAAAATATTCGAAAATTTTCTACAAATCGTGAATTTTTCCTTCAAAAGTAGCTGACGTTAGGTTGGGTTTGGTTTTGTGATTTTGAAAAGTTACAGAACGTATATTGCTTAGAATTGTTTTCTCATTTTTTGTCTCCAAAGGGAGGTTAGGATATGCTAGATTTGGTTATGTTCGTTATGGTTATTAGGTTATGGTATGAATTCACTAATGAGTGAATCCATACCATTCCCACTGGAGGCTAAAAGCTCCAACATAACCTTACTTCTATAATATATATCACAAGAACCAATCTCGATTATACCGCTCACTCAAGACACTATAGAAGTCATTTAATGAAAGTGTTACTTCATTACCTGCATTGTTAATGCAAACAGAAAGAAGTCCTTTGAATCATATGTAATGTCCTTCACAGTGCTGCTCCATCCACCTCCAACTCCAAACCTGACCAAACTTCAGGAGCGCATCCATCTCCAAAGCAGCCTGCGGAACAAGGTATGTATTGCATTAAAAGTACTATGATCTGAATTCCATGGTATCCTTGTTGCCTAATAGTCCATCCTTGCCTATCCATGTAGGAGATGTTTCCTCAAACTGTCTGGAGAACTTGGGAGTAGAAATCACGTGTGAGTGATGAAACAGATGAGCTATTCCTATATGCTTTTGTTGCATAATTACATGGCACAGTAGCATGCCGAATTGGGAGGGGACATTGTGGGCCGTTGCCCCTTAACAGGTTGTGGGGCCCCCAAGAATCGCCTCGAGCTACCGAAAAAAATTGTGCCAGTGTCCTTAATAATCCCGTTTGGGCCCCAAATAATCGCACCGGGGCCTCGTAGAATCGCATTGGGGCCAAAAAGTCACGCAGGGGCTTCTGCAAAGGACGCTGAGGTTTCAAAAGTTATAATCTGGGCCCCTGAAAATCACGCTGGGGGCTCGAAAGAGTCGTGCTGTGGTTCAAGAAGATCACAACGGAGGCCACAAACGGTCGGGCCGGGACCCCGGAAAGTCACGCTGAGCCTAGGGGTACAAAGAAGTCTCGCCCGGATCCCTGAAAATCACGCTAGGGGCATGACAGGTTTCACCGAGGCTCCAAAGTCTCATTGTGATCACCCAACAAATGAAGCCGGGTCAACGAAAAACAGTCCCGACATGGAAAATCACCCCGTTGTCCCAATAACCGCTCCAAAAGCCCACAAAACGTGTTGCCCCCCCCCCCCAAAAAAAAACGTGTCCTAGCTACTAAAGCTAGAGCTAGGGATCCAACAAGTGACCACGGGGCCCCCAAATATCGCGTTCAGGGAAAAAATTCCGTCGGTAATCCCAAAATTTTATGTCGGGAAACAAAAGCGCACCGAGTTTCGCAAAAAGCGACAGGACCTTAAAATATGCGCTTCAGCTCGAAATAAACACACCGGGAGCGCTAAATAAAAGCATAACGGAGACCCTCAAGGCACACCAGGTCCATGAGACCGCACGGAGCTTCAAAAACAGGATGGTCCCTCAAAAATGGAATTGATCATAAACAAGGAACAAATAGACCGGATACTAAAACACATCGGCGTCTTCGGAAACGCGCCGATACCAGAAAAATACCATCGGTGTATAAAAAGGCAACAAAGCTGTAAAAGAAGAGCCGGGTCTCGAACATGTACCGGGCCTCAAACAGAAATTTGCTGGAACCATAAAAGACATCCGTAGAAGAAGAAAAACGCAACAGGTAAAAACAAACACCTAGCTAAGGTCACGGCTCGGTAGACAATCTGGGAGCTTATTTAACCAAAGAGATGAGGTGCATCAAAGCTCATTGTGTCTCCGGATTTCCTAATGACGAGAAAATGTGAGGAGAAGAGAACTAATACATCGAATTGAATTTATCGATTTTTTTCCAGCGAGCCGCCATGCCAGGCATTCCACATGTCAAATGTGGCACAAGACTATCATGTGACAGTAATTAGCAAAACGTGGGAGACCTAGCAGAAACCGGAGAAGCGCACGTAGAGTGGCGAATGCACCGACTGCGCAAGGCGGGTGTACACGTGCACGAACTTTGGCGTTTTGGCGACAGGGCGTTATTAATTGAAATGCCTGATATTGCCAAATTTAACATTTTTGAATGATTTTTTTTCAGGTGTAATTTCAGCAGTGCGAGGTGACTTTTTATGGGATACCAAAAAAAACCTTCAAGCAGGATGGGGGAGTTAGGGTTGAAATCCGGTGATTTAGAAATAATGGTGGTATATTTGGTCCCCTCCACAGGACAGTTAATTTGGCCACTAATTATTCTACAACAAAAATATAAAGAATCACCTTTGAAAAAAATATATTGGTAGAAATCCGGGGACGTTTCTAAATGGGGGTAGTTGAGCACCTTTCAAATCAGTTTGCCCCCTCTCGCAAATCCTAGGTACGCCACTGTCATGGCATGACATAATTTGACCTGTTGATGGCTATGATCCGCCGCAAGGGACGGTGTACTCCGCGGCCCCGGTCCGCCACAGCAGGGTTAAACTATTGGTTTTTCGTTAGGTGTGAGATGTCGAAACGAGCACAGTAGGATGTCGAAGTTTGATATGGAATTAGTGTCATTTAAAACGCTTTTGATGTCTTTCAGACTCAAATTTGAACCAATGGTTTAGGTACTTATGACTGTACCTTTATGATTTGTTTTCAGATTCATAATTTAGGAAGACCTATATTCTGGATCGAGAGAATAATACCTATGCCATAAACAGGTATTGTATGCCATACCGCATTATAGGTAATCCCTTAACCTGAAATTGCATTGCAAAATGTTCGTGTATCACCATTCCTTATCGAGAGCATGAACATGTGATTTATGAACGAGATACTGTTATAAGGGAAACACGAGGAATTTGTTATTAAGTTAATAAGCACCAATCAAGGATCAGGATGTCGATACCTCTTGGACAAGGATGTCGATGGAGTGTTCAGAAAGTGGTATATTCCACCCTATTTCACGAATAATTTATCACTGCGCCACAGTGGACGATGTGCTCCGTGGCCCCGATCTGCCACAATGGACGGTGTACTCCACGGCCCTGATCCGCCACAGTGGACGGTTTGCTCCGCGACCCTGATCCACCACAGTGGATGATGTACTCCGCGGCCCTGATCCACCGCAGTGGACGCTATGCTTCGCGGCCCTAGTCCGTCATAGTAGGTGTGCCCCACGGCACCGGTCCACCACAGTGGACGGTGTACTCTGCGACCCTGGTCTGTCACAGTTGATGATGTACTCCGCGGCCCTGATCCGCCACAGTGGACGGTGTGCTCCGAGGCTCCGGTCCGTTACGGTGGACCATGTGCTTCGCGGCACCGGTCCGCCAGAGCGGACGGTGTGCTTCGCGGCTCTGGTCCGCCATAGTAGAAGGTGTGCTCCACAGCCCCGGTCCGCCACAGTGGACGGTTTGCTCTGCGACCCTGGCCCGCCACAGTAGACGTCAGGGTCGAAAAACGGGTCTTTCCTGGATTTTTGCCATCCATAGCATTATCCTCTTCGCAAAATTATCCTCCATGTTGTTTCCTCCATGCGTTTTCAATTTGGATGTCTGATGGTGTTGTTCGACAATGAATTGCCCTGTGGTAAAGTGCTCAAGATTCACCTGAAACTTCAAAGTGAGATTCTGTTGCCAAGGTTTGAAGGAAAATATCCTCTCCGTATTCCATCACTCAGAAATTGTCCTTTCCTCACCCAGGATTGCAAAATTATAAATCCAGCCCTGGTAGACGGTGCGTACTCCACGGCCCTGATGAGTCACAGTGAACGGTGTGGGATTAGTCACGGCTTTGCATCATCTTTCCGAGCAGTTTTGTGTGCATTAGTTGTCATTTTCTCCGTATTCTATCGTTCACCTTACCATTAGTAGGTACCAATGTCACCCATGTATTAATATTTACCAATTCGTCACAGCTATTGAATCTGCTTGAGACACAGCTGCTCTTATTGTGCGCTTCGAGCGCTGAATATTGATGCCATCAGAAAAGCAAATTATGTCAGCAGCGAGACTGACCTTCTTCCACTAGGGTAATGATTACAGGTACTGACAGCAGCGCGGCCAGAAATGCATTTGGGTGCGGCATCCTTGTGGCCTTATTCGTGTCTATATGAAGACTCCTTACGTGTGCCATGTGTTCCTACTGCCCGACATTTTGCATATCTTTATATATGCCCTGTATATGCTACATGTTTGCTTAATATGATAAGGTCCGGTCACACGAAGTCGGGTCATCTCGGATCATTGTTCACACAATGTTATGGTGTACTACTTCGGTGGCTCTAAAACCTAATTAACATTTCAATTCACAAGGAGCAGTAGCATTCGGCATCAGACGACATTGCGGGCGCAATGTCGCCAAGGCAGCTGACGCGCACAGAAACCCCAACTCCACACACAAGACGGCAGTGTAGAATATGCATAATACTTGACCTGACGTAACACCATTGACCTTGTCACATATTTGAAAGCCGAATGTTTATATCATTCTTTCATCACGTTCTGCACGAAAAGTTTTCCCCTTACTGCGATAAGAAGAGAGAATTTGACCTGACCTCCGTTTAGTAACCTGGGCCTTGATTAAAATTTTGGGAAAGCAGAGTTATTTGATTTGATGAAAGAACAGTATGATCTGGATTGTTTTGTTGCTATGCTGCAACTACTGCGAATCTCGGCATTTTGGAAATTTTGGAATATTATCCTCCTTGATCGGTCCCAAGTCAATTTCAAGGGGAATTATAAATCAAATTGGTGAATGAGGTCAAGAAGGCAAATATGGTGGGGTCCAAGCACCACCAAAGGTATAGAAAACTTCGCACTTAACCTTTTGGAAGGAAAGGATTACAAGTACTAACAGGGTTGCAGTGAAAATTCCTCATTGCGACACACCTGGTGCGGGGACCATTCCAATTCCGCCGATTTAAAAACTGCTTTGATTTCTGCCATTATTCCCACTTTCCGAATTTTGTACTTTATACTTCCGACTCTGGCAAAGAAACCATTCGAGCCGACATATCCATTTTAAAACCGTCGGATGGCACTTCTGGGAATCTCCTGGACTGACCTTTTCGGACTCGTTGGCCGTGACCGGAGAGACATGTACCCAGTGTGTCCTACTCTTGCTCTTGGCTGCGCCATTGGGTACGGGTGGAGTTTTAGACTGTTATAATTAAAAAGTAGTAGGACGATTTCGCTGATTGATGTCTATGATCCGTTGCGCATTTTAGTTTGCTTGGTGTCGTGTGTGGTGACTGACTAGACTCGGCAATCACGATGACTACATCAATGCACATGTTTGATCAGAGGACGTTGTTTTATATTTCTATGCTTTTGTGGAGGCTGTGCCCCTCTCCGACTCTGAATTCGCCCCACCAAATCTTCGGCTTCGCCTCTCCCTAATGTTAGGCACCAAGGAAATACCTTCACCCATCGTCATCACAGTTCAGGTCTGCTGTGCTCCGATGCTCCATCAAGGCCGGTGTGGTTTAGCGCACATATGGGCGCAGAAATATTTTACTTCCGCCGGTGTGTGTTTGTTGGTGTGTAGAGTGAGGGGAGGGTGACGGTAACGTTGACGATGACGGTGACGTTGATGATGACGATGGACCCGAGTCCACTGTATGACTCTGTAGTCGCATGCTATGACTCAAAGTTTTTATGTTGACATGTATTGTGTACTGCTCTTTTGCTTAGGTGACTTCACCTGTTACTGGACGATTTTGTCCGTTGGCGAGGATGCTGAACAAACATCAAGATACACATCGTCAAATACAAAAATCATAATTATCGAGGTCTGAAAATATAGTGGGCGAAATCCAATGAGTTTTTGGATGGGGGGGGGGGGGGGGGTCTAGTACGTTAACACTTCGCCCCCCCCCCCAATGTTTTTCAAAAATCGACACCCCTGCTTACGTGCACAAGTATTTGAAAGCAATCTTTGCAATCACATGACAAGCCATAAGCAATCATCTGACTTTGGAAAACCTCGTTCATTCCCAGGACAGGGATTCAGAAGAAATATCTTAACAATACTTTCCTTTCGTATTGGGAAGCACCAATTGTAACAACATACTGGCTGCAAAGCAATTCTGAAAACACATAAGTTAATATCCATTACTTATCCTCAGTATATAAAGATAGCAAATGTACGACCAGGAAGCTTTGATTCATTCAGTATTCAATTATCTGCAAAATACTGCACTATATAATTAACAATCATGTTATGCCATTGCTACATTCAGATACCCACTTGTAAGGTTTCTTTCAGCCGTCAAGCTTCATGGTAATCTACACAGGTGGAGGCTTCTCAAAACTATTGGTGTTGCCATGAACATTATTGGTGCTGCAAATCCTAATTTTGAGTCCATTCTTTCCATGCAATGCATCAGCCAAATGCAAAATTTCTGAAACTTTTGGTGTGGTATTGGGAACACAAAACATACCCAAACTCCACACATGGTAATCTACTTTAAGAGTAATGTACCTGAATGGTCCGCTTTACTATCGTGTCCTGCGTCGTGTTCATCTTCAGTATGAACTCTGATCATAACTGGTTTGTTGTGACTGCCAGCTGCCTGGCTTTACAAATAGGGTGTATCGTCAATCACAGAATGCTTAGCATGGCTGGAATTATAACGGAGCAGGCTGTAACAATCGGGGAAAATATCCATGAAATCCGAATTAACTCATGACTACTTAATGCCGGAGCTCATTTATAGGTTTGGGTCGGAGGTGCAGCCATCATTAGCAAAATTCGAAAGTTATTGACTACATCGAAAACTATGCGTTGAAGCAGCACATTAACCCAGCACATTAACCCAGCACATTAACCCGCCCAGATAGGTCTCGGGGGGTCTTTTACGCCCCCCACCAAGATTTTCCTGGGACAAGTGGAAAACGGCGCCCGGTAGCGCGCCGGAATTTGGAATACCTCTTCCCACATACATTTGACATGCTGTATTAAAATTTTGAGGTCAGGTCATCGACGGTCACCGAGTTGATAAGGTCAAGTGAGGTCACCTACAAAAAAATAAACCAGCCGTCATGTTTTAACGATTAAAGAAATCTGAATGAAACTCTCATCGTTTACGTATCTGTAGAGAGACAACAAAACTCAGCAGAGGAATTTACGATTTTTTCGTTTTTGATAACTTATTTGTTTCGCATATTCGTGCATTAGGGCTAAACTCGAAGATTCCAGCTCAGGTAAGCATTTTATATCAGGTTATGTTTACTTACAACATTTCTCAGTGCGCTCTACCCATTATACAAATTCAAAAACTATACATTTTGCAAATCCAAAAAATATGGTGGGCAAACATTTTGGGTCCACGGTACATTTCGCCTTCCTTTTCCGATTCCAAATATGTTTTGTTTTTAAATTTTTACTAAAATGAACTCCACACAGCCAAAAACATGACGTCAATCGTGACATCATAAACCAAGAAGTGACGTCAATTTTTGAGGATATAAAATTCGGGGCGGTTTCTAGCCCTACTCATCGAATGCTTTCCGATGACACATCTTTCGTTTTCGTGCGACACATAGTTTGGAGATTAGAGAGGCGCTTATAATGACCCTCCCAGAGACGGGGTGTGAGGATCTGACCGGAAGGGGCGGGTTAAGTATGTTCTTTCATCAACAAGACCATCTGCATCTGTTGGTGCTGCTTGAGCTCCGATAGGATGGTTAGTTGAACAGATATCGCCGATACTAACATATATTACCTGGTACCTGCAATGTGCATACCTGTGATATGTGCTACCAGCATAGGCGCACCGGAGGGGGGGCAGGGGCCTGGGCCCCCCCCCCATGAGACCAAAGTGCCCTTTTGGCCAAAAGTGCCCTTTTGACCGAAAAGTGCCCTCTTGGCCGGAATGTCCCAAATTTAGCCCAAAAATCACCTGCCTTATGTGCCCCGCCTGTGCCAAAGGTGCCCTTTGGGCCCAAAACTGCCCTTTTGGCCTAAAAATGACATTCCCCTGTGCCCTTTCCTGTCCTATGCCTGTCCCAATTAGGTGCCCTTTTGATCTAAAAGTGCCCTGTGCCCTGCCCTATACCCTGCCCTGTGCCTTGTGCTGTACCGTGAACTCTGCCCTGCCCTGTGTCCTGCCCTATGCCCTGCCTTTACTCCTTTTTACTTTTACTTGTCCTTTTTACTTTTACATCAAAGGTAAGCGGGCAACCTTCATCTCACGACATAATGCATGCAGGCTGCATGTTTTTGGAAATATTATTGTAAATACAAGGGTTCGGTGCTATAACATATAACGTGTCCCATGGAAAATTCACGCCCCCCCCCGGTCAGCAAACCTTCCAGTGTGCCCCGGGCCGCAAAGTGCCCTTTTGGAGCCGGTCAAGTGCCCTTTTGGAGCCGGCCAAGTGCGCTTTTAGGTCCGGGCCCCCCCATGGAAAAATCCTGGGTGCGCGCCTGGCTACCAGCTACTATGCTGGCGGCATCCGATCATGCAATCATTCCAGGACGATCTGGCCGTCAAGTTAATTCGATGAGTTCAACCTGGCTCATTCATATATTCATCCCCGATGGACTCGGTCGTTGGCTTCCGCTCGGTCGTGGGCTCATTCGGTTATTCGTTTCCGCCCAGATAGGTCGCTCGCACCCCAAGCCTCGCTATCACACGCGCGCTAGAAAAGGGCTCGTTCACTCGCTCGGCTTTTTCACCTGAGTTCGTCCGTATTTCTAATTTACAAGTGGGATGACACACGTCACCTCGCATGCTTTTCCTTGTCGTATTTGTGTTCCCTGTGTTTCTGTGTGTTCCCCGTGTTTGTGTAGATTTCTTTAGGTAGGGATTTTCCCCACGTTGGGGAAACACGCAAAAAGGACCTCGATCCCAGCTCGCCACCGGACTCCATATCCGAATTTCCCCCCACCGACCATACCTGATAACCATCGCACGAACCTTGTCCCTGATGCTCCTTCTCTGGATACCACCGTTGATAACTCTCGCCGCACTATTCCTTTGGATGCCTCGCCGATCCCGGCTTGTCCCAAGAGTGGGAGTTGTATCAAACCCCACCCTGCCCGGACAGGGTGGGGCCTGTATCCACCCATCCCCGCCCAGCCCGGCCGAGGGTTCATCCGGCCTGGACCACAGTCACGTCACCTAATCACCGTATTGGAAGCGGACGGCGCGGCAGGTCGCACGCTGCACAGCCGCCCGGACCACCGGCGATGTGGCTGCAAAACGATTGATGGCCGGCCGGTCAGGCGTCGTGTGCTCGGCGGTAAAAATTGCCGGCCAATCCGCCAACTGGGCCCAATCCGGCCGGCGGTGGCAGCTAAGCGCTGTCCTTTTGTCGCCGGGTGTCAAAATAGCCGTGTAAGCTGATGAGCAGACGGCGTGTGGTCGCCGTGTGAGCTGCTGCTGTCAGACTGTGATTGATAGCCACTTGGCCGACACGATCAGGTTCCGGCAGGACGATAGATGGCATGCTTACGAAAATGGCATGAATCATTTCTAATTAGATCGATATATTATATTTCTGGGTGGTGGTCATGGCAATGTTCATTGCGAAGAAGAGCAGCACAAATGTGGAACAAGGTAGCAAAAAGGCAAAATATGCACAAACATGTACATTGTCCACACCTTCACCTTCAGTGCAGTGTATAATCTTTGCTCGCATGTTCAGATATGTAACATTATAAAGTTATAATTCGGAACTTACTTTTGGTGCTCGCATACATTTTTTACTATGAGCCTTTGTAAAATGCGGTCAAAAGTAATCTACACACGTTGCCAGGATAATAGAGCACAATTAGAAAGAAACCTACAACACCGCGTGATGCATATATGCAGCGAACAGCGAGCAGAACTGCCGCTAGGCGGTGCATACACAGGAGTGGACAAACTATCTATTTGAAAACACAATTTCCTGTTTTAAGTTAAACATCATTGTAACATGCCTTATACAAAGCTTACACTTGTGAAATACCTTAACCACAGCATGCATATATCACGTGAAACTCATACAGGGGCATGGCACTCATACAACATGAAGTTGCATACAACATACATGAAAATCATACAATACAGAGGCGTTTCATATTCATACTCACGTAGAGCATAATTTTTTCCAGTACTTATAACGAGGACACGTTTTGCTTGGCGCAGATTTGGTTTCTTATGTCGATTGATTCAGGGATTTTACGATGGAGGTAATGCTTTTTATAACGATTTTCCTGGCTCGGACATATATATTTCTGAACCTCTCCTTATTTCAGAGGGCTCCGACTTGATTTTTGTCGGGTCTCGATGCTATTTTTGGGACCATGTTGTGCTTATTTGGAGCCTCTTACTCGAATTCTGGGGTCCAGACGCGCGGCTATGGGGCACCAGGGCGATATTTCGGAGCCCACCCCTTCAGGAGGGGGAGGGGGAGGACATTTGTCCTTTGGTACGCCACTGCGGCTGCTCAATGAGTTTTTCTCTTTCTTTTTTTTCAGCCGATGGTAACCTTCAGAATAGAAAGGCCTTTCGGATAATTTTATTTCGGGACTTGTTCTGAATTTTCTGCTGCTCAGGTCGATTCAATGGACCCTTTGTGACTTCCTGGAGTCGAGTTCTATTTTGTGTAAGTCTCTGCGCGAATTTTTTTTGGCCTCGGTACGATTCTTCGGGTGCCCGGTACAATTTTTTTCTTGGGTGGCCCAACACGTTTCTTTTCCTGGGCCCGACACGTTTTTTTTTTTTGGGGGGGGAGGTCTTTGACGCAATTTTTGTGGCCGCACAGTGACATTCCGGATAAGAATTGACTTTTACGGCTATGGCGCGACCTTTTGGGCCCCCAGTGTGATTTTCAAGGGCAGCGATGCGACTGTTTGGGTTTCAGTGTGATTTTGTAGGCACCGTCGTCATTTGTTTGGACCTGTAGCGCGAGTTTTAGCGGTCTCGACACGCTTTTGGGGCCCAACATGAACCCGAGGGACGAAACATCGTACCACCTTTAGCAGTGATCTTTATGAACACCATCGACACATTGCTACTGACATCAACGCCGTATCCACCAGCATCTGGAAGATATATATAGATGACATTTTCGGCATAGGAATTCAGGGCTCAGACTCTTTGAATGCATTTCTTTTTGCAAACTTGAACCGCCTCCATCCCAAGCTAAAAACTACCATATAAAGAAGCGATCAATCTACCAAGAGCCAAGTTTCCTTTCTCGACACACTTCTAACGATCAACAGTCACCTGATCTATACGACAGTTCTTTTCATTAAACCGATTGCAGCTTCTATTACCCTCCCATAAAAATCGGCTCATCCTATCCTAACTAAAAGTTTTGTTTTGTCTGCCAGTTGCTGGGAGCAAAGCGTCTCGTTTTTGATGAGGCCACCCAAAATTGACGTATCGGAAAAGCTGAAAGTTTTTTTTTCTATCCAACAGCTATCCTCCTAGCATAATAAAGAAAACACAATTTCGAGTAATGACACGCCATTCTAAATGCAGACGTCTCGTGGCCAGCCCATACACCAACCATACAAACACTTCCAGCTCACGTAGATCCGCAGACACCACATACATCAGTTTGCATCTATCGATGATCCCCTGGCCAGAAAGGTAGCCATAGCCATCACTAGGTCCGCACTTTCAATGCGAGTAGCATAAATAAGCGGACATTTTTTTGGGTAAAATTGACAAAATGTGCCTTCAACACTCCATCATGCCCTGCAGGCACTGGAGCGTGCTAATGCTGTCTGGGCGGTCTAAAAGGTAAATGCCACGCCAAACACGTGGTGTACAAAATCAATTGCGAGCTTTGCACGTTAAGGACAGCACACATAGCTTGTATTGGAGAAACAACACGCATGGTTAGGGACAGATACATAGAACACATCAGAGACGCACATAACAAAACGACGAACACCTCTTTAGGAGATCATTTCGCCACAAATCACCCCGAAAACACCATCACCACAGCAAGGTTCAGCATTACCATTTTACGGATTGGTAAAGACACGGCAGAATTCAAAATTGCAGAATCCATTGAAATCAGAAACGAAACGTCACCCCAAAATACAACGGTAGCTTCATGGACTCCCATAAAACCTCATGCAGCATGACACTGTACACATGTCACCTGCACTCACCCTGGGCGAGTGAGTGAATAAGTGGGTCCCACTTATTCACTCCGTAATCACCCACCACACATCACTCACCTCATCATTCTCCCAGGAATTCACTCACCCATGTACGGACCCACTAACTCGCCACTCACTCATACACTCACCCACTCACTTACTCACTCATTCACTCATTTACACACTAGTTCATCCTCACACGGCACACTTCGAGTGCAGGAGACGATGACGTGTCACGGATATAAGTGTGCATAGAGACAGGAAACCACGAACATTCTCAAGCTGTTAGGGTTGCAATGACATGCACTTGTTACAATGCCCATTGGCATGTTGGTATTTAAATATGGACGATACTAGGTCGTGAAATGCAACTTTATATGTACAACACAGCTGCATCTATATTCACATCCCAAATCTCTCCCACGGGAGCTTGGCTGGCGTGGCAGCATGTGCGCCCTATATCATTTTCAAGCGGTGAATTTGCCTGAAGCAAACTCGCCGATTGATCGATGGATTTCGAAGGTGTTTTGCGAAAGCTGTTTAGTTATTATCACAAAAATGCTGCACTGTAATTGGTTCAATTAGTGGGCGCACAGATAAAAACTGATATCGATCACAATCGTCACACGCGTCATATATGTAGCTAAACGACACCCCAGCAGCTGACGCTATTGTCTAGCCTGACTCGATAGGCCTTGGGCCATGCCAGAAGTATATCACACCATTTTATGATTGTATATTAATTAACGTGAGCATTTTGTTACTTATCATAATCGTCTTAGATTAAAATAGCATCAATGCGATAACAAATTACTGCTTCATGAGCCGAGCATGCGCCTTTCTGCAAACATTTGCTCACGATTCCGGTTTCTAACACTAGTACTGGCGCTCCTGATGTTATTTTCAATGTAGCAAACCAGTTGAACTACGCATCATCAAACAGGTCATTCAGTTTCTTCCTACTAGATGTGGTCATTGTCATCAACGTTTTTGGATAATTATAAAGCTATTCTGAACTCTGGAACAGCGTAGAATCTGTCACGTCAGCCGGGCAGCCACCAGAAGATCAATTAGATGTCATATTAGTTCGTTATGCTGTTCATAGTCAGGCCGGACGCACCGCCATCGTAGCCAGGCTGGACACACCGTTATGGTAGCCAGACTGGACACACCGTTATGGCAGCCAGGCTGGACACACCGCTATGATAGCCAGGCTGGACACACCGTTATCGTAGCCAGGCTGGACACACCGTTATGGTAGCCAGACTGGACACACCGTTATGGCAGCCAGGCTGGACACACCGCTATGATAGCCAGGCTGGACACACCGTTATCGTAGCCAGACTGGACACACCGTTATGGTAGCTAGGCTGGATACACCGTTATGGTAGCCAGACTGGACACACCGCTATAGTAGCCGGGCTGGACACACCGTTATGGTAGCCAGGCTGGACACATCGTTACGGCAGCCAGGCTGGACACACCACTATGGTAGCCAGACTGGACACACTGGTGCCACTGCTAATGCACCTCGCGATGGCTGACATTAGCACAGGTTTCGTCATCACCGGTCTACATAAGCGGATGTGCCATTTGGACACGTCGCTGCCGAGACCTCCCAGGTGATGTGCCATTTGGACACGTCGCTGCCGAGACCTCCCAAGTGATGTGCCATTTGGACACATCGTTACGGCAGCCAGGCTGGACACACCACTATGGTAGCCAGACTGGACACACTGGTGCCACTGCTAATGCACCTCGCGATGGCTGACATTAGCACAGGTTTCGTCATCACCGGTCTACATAAGCGGATGTGCCATTTGGACACGTCGCTGCCGAGACCTCCCAGGTGATGTGCCATTTGGACACGTCGCTGCCGAGACCTCCCAAGTGATGTGCCATTTGGACACGTCGCTGCCGAGACCTCCCAGGTGATGTGCCATTTGGACACGTCGCTGCCGAGACCTCCCAGGTGATGTGCCATTTGGACACGTCGCTGCCGAGACCTCCCAAGTGATGTGCCATTTGGACACGTCGCTGCCGAGACCTCCCAGGTGATGTGCCATTTGGACACGTCGCTGCCGAGACCTCCCAGGTGATGTGCCATTTGGACACGTCGCTGCCGATACCTCCCAGGTGATGTGCCATTTGGACACGTCGCTGCCGAGACCTCCCAGGTGATGTGCCATTTGGACACGTCGCTACCGAGACCTCCCAGGTGATGTGCCATTTGGACACGTCGCTGCCGAGACCTCCCAGGTGATGTGCCATTTGGACACGCCGAGACCTCCCAGGTGGGCGCACGCTAAGCTGGCCTTGCGGGTGCGATATGAAAAAACATCGGCCGATTATCAAGTCATCGGGCACTTGACGCGAATGATTTACAGCGAGCTCGGGCCAGCAGTTATCCGTGACGGTTCTCCAGATATGCGGTGCGATGAGATCCGCTGACGGTGGCCAGCCTGACATCTGCAGTTCGGAGCTGGCAGCCAGATGGCCGGCAGATGATGGCAGCCTGCACGGGCTGCCTGCCTGTGTCGGCCAATGGTATTGCAGCAGCAAACGACAGCCGTGGTCAGCCGTGGCAAATGGTAGCCGTGCATACCGCGTGGTCAGGGCAAATGGTAGCCGTGCATACCGTGTGGTCAGGGCAAATGATAGCCATGTATATATGTGGTCAGGGTAAATGATAGAATGATAGCCTTGCATACTATGTGGTCAGGGCAAACGGTAGCCGTGCATGCTACATGATCAGGGCAAATGGCATATAATGCAAGTGCATTGTCAGTTGGCATCAGCGCTCGAATTGGACCCGGTAGACTCTACGGGCTTAGGGCCGGGCCTGGATTCGGGTTGGGCCAGGCCCAAAATTTGCATAGATGAACGGGCCTGGTCAGGGCCGGACCTAATTTCCTATGTTCCTGTTATACTGCAATTTTTCGATGAATAATGCTTAAGATCAAGATAATTCACAGAAAAAGAACATATTATTCAACTTCAACAACACAAGCGACCAATCCTGCAAAATGTCCAAAATATCCTGCATATTTCAATGCTGGTCTCGGGTCCCTTCCACTCAATGTAATTAATCATAACTATGAAGACCGTATATATATATATATATATATATATATATATATATATATATATATAAAGATGAATGGTGCACATCTGGTGACATATCAGCAGTCATCTTACTTCTTCAAAAAAAATCTTAAATGTTTGATAAGTTCCCTGTGATAGTGGAATAGAGATCAGTAGGCTAAGTGGGATTGCAATTAGTTAGAAAATAAAACATTATTAGGATAGCAACTTATGACAGCTTTACACATATGAGACATCTGTTCATATACTGTCATTCATTCAGCTTAGTGATGTAACTCGTAAAGGTACTCTATTGGTTTGTATTGGTTGTTTGTGGTGCGTCAACGCTGTTGGCAATACAGCACCCTACAATATGCGCGGTATGTATACGTTCCTTGGACAGGTGGACAGGCAGGTTCAGGTACTGGCAGTACTGGCAGAGTACTGGCAATATTCAAGTATTACCCCTAACAGTCTGGCAGTCAGATGTAGACATTGATAATATGTAACAGTTTGAGGGGTAATACTTGAAGATTACCTTCGCTCACCTCCTGGATGCTTTTCCGCAGCATGAGTTCGGTAAAGCCAATGCACAATTGCAAATTAATCTGTGCCAAATTCCAGAGGCATGACTTCATTCAAGATCTTTCAACATTCGGAACGACATGACATGAACCCACCAATAATGCAAGCCAGATGATATTATAATGGGAGCGAAAGACAGCTTTTTGACTTCAGTCACAAGCGTAATGCTCAAATTGTGCTGAATCAAATTAAATATCCAATCAGAATGGCCAGGACCACACACCAAGCTAATCAAATTCGAGAAGAAATTTGGTTTTTTGCAGTAATATTCAATACCACCGCTGACACCTGCAAAGGCAACATCTAGATTTGAATATATAAACATCGCTAGAAGTGCGGAAGACGTTTCATAAATGACGTCAAGAATAAAATTGAAGAAATCGATCGTTTCACGAGCGTCCAGAATTATTACAAGAGCACTTAAATCCTTAATTTTATTTTTGGCCCACATTAGAGCCTACTCACCTTCACTATTTACTAGTCTCTGAGACATTGCTAAGATGCTATGACAAGCTGATTCAATTTTTCGCCATGTCAAGGATCTGCCTCCTCATGTTGAGTGGAAAGTGGGTCAAGCCATTGTTTTCTGACAATTTTAGACCGTTTTAAAACCGTAGTTCTTGTTTTTAATGAAACAGACTTCAGTTCGAACATTCTGACACATGCAGATGCATTGAAGTAAGCTTATAAAAATAATGTCTGGTTGAAGCATGAGTTTTGCCAAACATTCTTGGAAATACACCATTATTGTATTGTTGTTTTGCAACTATGTTAAATATGTCCAGGAATATTATGTATTTTAACTTTGTTCAGCAAATAGCAAGAACTGGAAATCCAGTAGAGTTTCGGTAAATCCATTTCACTTCAATTGAGCTGTCACCAGGTTTTAACATATTTGTACATGTGCAATAAGTTTCATGCTGTGTGACAAAATGCTCATGGAATTCTTCAGTTTCAAATCAAGTACTGTTGGACACTGGATTGAATTTGTTTTTGTATGTTGGATTTTGAGAGAAAAATGTTTCCCACTCAATTACATGAAAATAATTTTGTTTTTCTGGCATTATTAACTCCTTTTTGTTCTTTCTAGTCGACTTTGGGCACATTGATTGCACAAGTTTGAAGGACAGTTTCCCCCACTACTCCGACAGTACTTAAACCCGCGTATGCTATCTAGTTTGACGTCACATAAATCCCAGCTTGACGTTGCCATGTGATTTTGCACCTGTACTCATGCGTAATGTACAAAATGTCTCTTGACTCTTGACTCTTGACTTGACTCTGGGGCGAAGCCAGGAATTCCCAGCGGAAGGAGCACATTTCTTTGTTGGGGGGGGGGGGGCACCTTCGGTGGAAGAAATCGCTGAGCGCATGGGGGTGCACTCGAACATACTGAAGTAGAATCCAAACTTTTCGTCTCAATGCCTCCCGTCTTTCATGCAGTAACAGTAAGTGAAATTACTACAAACGATAGGAACAGTTGCAGACATACCGATCGACGCGCCTTGAGATGGAACGTTTGAAACTATAGTATGGGTGTTGAAATGCGTTCAATAATGACTTAATCTATACTACGAAGGACCTCTAGCGACCTGGAGAGGAGCAAATTGCCGCTGAAAGCGTGCACACTGACACCAGATTTCGCCATGGAACATCGTGAGATATCTCGTCGTGGATGAGCATTGCGGTCGACAAGGCTTCGCTAGATCTATTTTGTATTATATGTACTACTTATACAATATATATTGTTAGTAGATATATACTATATATCGAGTAGATATAGTGTCGTATATATATATATATATATATATATATATATATATATATATATATATATATATATATATTGATATGTGATATATATGTCTAGTAGATATAGACTATGCTATGCAGTTTGTTAGTATGATGTCGCCATGCCATCCAATGTAGCAGGAAGAAAATGATGCATCGTACCTGAAACATCGAAAATATTCTAATTTTCTACAATAAATCATCCGTTACTTGGTAGCTTCTGGTTTTGGATTTCTATCATTATTTTTGGTTTCAATATGATCATTTACCTGAATCTTAATGCGAGTACGTGAAATACTAACTTGAAAAAAATGAAAATGGCTGGGAGCAGTAGGTTAACTAAGCTATAGGCCAAAACACAGATCCTTAATGAATCGACTGACGAGCCATTGAAGTGATTCAATGTGATGCAGCTTGGTCGATGAGGCGATCCAATGTGGTTTATTTGGTGTGAATGCAATGTGATTCCAACCACATTGAGTCAGCTCCATTTCACCCAAAATATAAGGATGGGTTGATTCATTGAAACGATTCATCATGAATCGCTAACAAGTTTAGCACTCAACCCTACAAATTGAGCACGCTCGGATATCTGCATATCAGAGGTCGGCGGCACTGGACGTAAAATCGCCACCCCGCGCCTCACCAGAGCCCGTTCTCTGCTGGCGAAGCAGCGGCCCATATCCAGTCCAGCTCGTTCGTGTGTGGCCCGAGCCCAGACCATACCCGTTCGGTATGGAAAACCTACATAAAGCCTCTAGGCTAGTCGACGTCTGATAATAATGGCCGTCTGGACATAATTTTAGTGCTGTATTTTCCAGTCCCTGAACAACGCTCGGTCACATGTGGTAGGTACATGGGGCGTGACACTGTAAGGTACTTGATTCGAGGCTCAGAGTTCTCACAAGTGTGTGCAGTGCGCGTCCGGTCCTGGACTGCCCATTGTATGTTTCCCTTTATTAGATCCCCCACCCCGAGTTGGGCGGTGGGTGGCGCTACGCTGTCCTCTGTTCCGCTCAGACCTTCGGTCTTCAACAGTCGACACTCGGCACCTCTGGTTGCAGATCGGCCCGGCCCGGCCCAGGCCCATGCCTGATGAGGCCGGGACCCGCCCATGGCCCATGGAATCTTGAACTTCAGAGCCCAGTCCCGAGCCCAGTCCGCGAGCCCATGAGCCGGCCCGGCCGGTGACAAACACTGCAGCATGTCAAGAAGTCCGCCACCAAAGTCCGCCACGCCACCAGTTGCCAAATTTGCTGCCTGTAACCGCCACCGCTTTCAGCTCGGAGGTGGCCTACTCAAAACCGATGCTAGCACCTGATCATCCTGATCTTGATCACCCATCTCAAAAGCGGCTGGCTCTCTGTGACCCTGTTCCCTATGGAGCGCATGCTTTCATGACAGTTCAGGTTCGTGCGACTTGTGGCATAGGCTGTGGTTCTGGCTAATTGGCTTAGACATGATCCCGTTTGGTAGTACGTGGCACGTGCGTGCGCAACCAGTGTGACCTGAAATCACTACGATACTCGGCGTGACCTGAAACCACTACGATACTCAGCGTGACCTGAAACCACTACGACATTCTGTGTGGCCTGAAACCCCTACGACACTCGGCGTGACCTGAAACCACTACGATACTCTGTGTGACCTGAAACCACTACAATACTGTGCGTGACCTGAAACACCTACCATACTCTGCGCGCCGAACAGGTGCACTATGAGTGAAAGCTTGAAAGAAATCGGGTAGAGCCATTTTGACACAGCATGCGTCGAAGCGCCAAACACATACACACACAACCCCCCCCTCCCCACCACCCCCTACACTATGTGGTAAAATGAAGCACCAACTTCAGGGACTCATTTCATTGTATCTTCAATATTGCTCAGACTGGGACTGTGGGTGGATTTTGCGAAGGGGCCCGGACTACCCCACAACTTGTAAAGTTGCCGGATTTTGCCCACTTTATTTCGAGAAGAAACTTTTTTCTGGATAAAAACAAAGTTGTATCTTTTTAATCCTCATTGGGGGCCCGGATTGTCGGATCCCTTGCCCTCTGAAATTGCATGCAAACATGACACTGCTGTAAACTATAAATGTATTCATCTAGGTGCAAGTTGTAAAAAAACCTTAGCGCAAAAGACATTGATTCAGTATTTGGTAAGGGTTTCTTTCACTTTCAAGGGTTCGCACAGATTCGCAGGGCACGTATACGTTCGTGGCATTTGCAAATATCCGTAGACGTTCGTAATGATCCGTAGATGTTCTTCGGGGTCTGTAGACTTCCGTAAGAGCCAGTAGACGTCTGTAAGAGACCTTTAATCATTTATAAGGGCCCGCAGACCTTCGTAGAGGATTACATACGGGCCCATGGAAAGAACGACAGCCCCACAGACCGTGGCTACGTCCCTGATCATATCTTACAACTTTTACAATTAAGCATTGATGGAATGGTGTGACAGGCAAAAAAGTAATCCACCAATGTAGGAACAGCGGGAGCAGCTAACCCACAACTATGATGGCCAATCTTGGTCACATCATAGAAGAATTATCCAGGATTTTGCAGTTAGTGGTTCCCTTCCCACGCCTTTATCCTAGCAGTCTGCGACGGATGTCTTGGTGATCCAGTTCCGATTATGGATTAGTCACTGCAACAGATGCATGCATTCTGAAATGCATGATACAGAAAGGTTGAATACAACATACTTGGGTCTCCTATTCAATCATGTCGCCATGTTTTCATCCACGAATTTTCGCGGCGAGAAGCGATAATTGTGTACTGCTGCTTATGCTAGATAGCGACGAGGTTCTGAGTCAGCGCCTCATAGTTGACAGAGCAAAAGCTGCGTGACCGCTGTAAATCGGTATCTTATCATATTATAATGACACGTTACATTCGCAGCCATATTGTCATACAACGAACAAATAAATTGCAAATGGAATCTTAGGACGGGAAGTCTCTGCCGTACTTTTCAGGATCGTATATATACGATCTGTATTAAGCACTTAATTGTATAACCGCCGCTGGTCTGGCGCCAAAAATCATAGGAGCAACGCAGATACACAATGCAACGTTTGTGGCAAAAGAGAAAGCTAGAATTACCGTTGCTCACTCATCGATAGCATATGCATACTTGCAAAGCATTATCTCCAGGAGGTTGGGCGTCTGCTGCAATGAACATATGATGCCTATTGAATACTGGATACTGAAAAAGTAATTGTTTGTTGCATCAGTAACTTTGCATTTTAGGGTTTAATCGAATTTTGAGGAAGCACATATTGGAATACCATGTTTCCGAGCGTGATTCAGGCGATGACACCACTAATTTCCGGCACATATGCGTATTATGCAGTTGGCGAGCAACATACTGCCAAAAATGAATTGCGTGAAGTAATATGTAAGGAGGAATGATGTAAAACTTCACACAAATACCACCCAACGTAACCAAACCTAACCTGGTCGAAGTTCTCGTTTTCAGAGCGATAGTTTTTATCAAAGTTATCGTTTCTGCTTGAACAAATTGTATCTCTAAGATACATTTTGTTCAAGCATTGCAACTAAACACTATAGCCTAACTCAGCTTACCTAATCTGGTTTAACATTATTTTACATTAAAAAATCAAAATTTCACAAAAAAATGCAATTTCAAAACTTAAAAAAACATGTACCCAAACCAAAACTAACCTAGCTCAGCAACTTTATTTACTTTACGCAGGTAGAACGTGTGCAAAGCTAATTTTCTGCACGCCATGAACTGTAATAATTCCATTGTATGCTGGTGTGCCCCAATCTACAATCATTTTGAAAAAGCTACACCCCTGGCTGTGCCATTGAGTAGACCAGTCAACGTCCCAAAGATTCTCAATTTGTACATGGTCAACTTCGAGCAAAAAGGCACCGACAACAAAGAGATGGCTCCTGTACGGTGGGCGGTCGACGATTTGTGTGCTCCGCGAGAGGCCGACACGGCCGATTTTCCCACAATGCCATAGTCTTAATTACGTTTCCCGTCCTAAGATTCCATTACCGCTCCTTCCTTCCTTTGTTCAAATTAAGCGCTCATTTGGGATGAGATCGAAATAATTCGAGTTCCATCTGTCTTCATTAGTTCCAAAATCCATGAAATTGGGAGGCATGCTGCTACCAAATGGAAGCAGGCCTGTCCGGGACCGCGGCTGCCGCCAGCACCTCCAAGGCGCAGCCAAAGCCAGGGCGAACGCTGTTCAGCCCGGATGCGCGCATTGTGCGGCTTCATATCGGAGAATGCTGGCAGGTGCTACCGTGGATGGCTGCCGACGCACCCGACCACCATCATCTGATTAAATGGACTGTAATTACCGGCCTCCGTTTTTGTTCTTCATATTCCAGACATGAATAAAATCGAATTAGTAAACAGACGTAGAAATAATAGAACGGCGGTGACTCACCAATCGCCACCACAATTCAATAATTAATCTGAGAACTTAATGAATCGTAAGGAGAGCGGCGCGACAAAAAGACGCCGGAAACGAAGACCGGGAGCCATGCTGAGAGTGCGATTGGCGTTACCCGGTGGTCCGAGCTGGGCTGCGCCGCAAGTGTCGCCCTCCGGCGGAGTCCGCACCGTCATCACCAATGCCCGGGGGCGGCGACAGATGGCGACACTCGCATTGTTTTGGCTAACTTAATTAATTTCCATGGCGCCATTGGCGGCCGCCGGGGCGCAGCGGCGGCCCAGTTGACTTCGTCATCGCATCGCTGCACCGACCAACCAAACAAACGCTGCGCAAACGTCACACGCGTGACGCTCGATGGTGACGCGCCCTACGGATTCGGGGTAGCGCGTGTCGTCTACCTCCCGACAGGCCGTGTGACTACCGCAGTCCGAAAATTGCTCTCTGACCAAAACACGTTAAAATCGTTAGGTGGCGGTCGGCCACAAATGACGCACGGTTTTCAAGGATCGCCTTTCTGAGCGGCGGTTCTCGTGAGAAGGCAGCACCGCAGCCTTTTGCGGTTGCCCGTTGAGTGGACGACGCTCCGGCCGTGCCGTCTATGGACCGAGCGGTTAGCCGTACAAACGCAGAACTTTCCACCCAGCCTGCCACCCAGCACTCTTCCCTTGATTCTTCTGTAGCTAGCCGTGGATGGGAGCACCGCTCAGAGAACTGGTAGATGGTGTACGGGCAGGATATCTATTATGTAATGAATGGGGTGATGGAAGGTGCACAGGCAGTAATGAATGGGGTGGTGGATGGTGCACAGGCAGCTAATGAACGGGGTGGTAGATGGCGGCACGGTACGGGCCGGCTAGCGTTACCGGGTCCTGGAAGATCCGAAAGATGCCGCCGGGCTAGAGGAAATTACACCAGATTGAGCACAGATCACTGGAAGCACTGACAAATAGCGTGCGGGTTAGAAACTCATTTCATCCCTGTGCCATTACTCTCATTGTGAACACGCCAGCAGACGCACCCTAAAGTGGCTACTTAAATTCTCTATTCAAGTCAATCATGCTATATTTATTTTGTAATTTGGTACGGTTTCCTTGAGAAGCGAAGCCGAACCGGCAGCAATTTACTGTGATACAACGATCAATGATCATTGGGATTAGTGGGACTGATAATGTGCCATAGTGGCCATTACACACAGCCGGAATTAGCCGCACCGATAATGCACCATAGTGGCCATTATACACAGCTGGGATGGTAACCATCACTCCACAGTGGGCTTGATCGGCAGTTGACCCCTTGGCCTCCGCTCCATATTCAATCTAAAATGACACCGACAGCCTGTAATCTATTTCTGATCGCATTTCGGTGACCACAATTGCCGTGATTGGCCTTCACATGGATACAAAAAACATATTTAAACACGACGAAGGCAGCCCTATGGAGTTATATGGGATGTCGATGGGGGGAGGGCCTCAACTAGCGTGAGTCTGCAGTTGGCTTGCCAGGCATTACGTCAGTGTTGTTGCTACTAGTGGCACAGGCTTCGGTGGCCCGTCAGACTATAATGATTGCACATGTTTACACGTGCACGTGTTTGTCCTGAGTACTTAGGCCGACCATTACTGGAAAGTAAAAAAAAAAGATTCTACTAAAGGCTTTGTATTATTACCAGCATATGCCTCCATTCGGTGTGCTGGCCAAGCGAGGGCTAGACACAGGCAATGGATCTCTCATGCTGCGAGCACAGGGTCTCGCACCATTTGGTGGCAGGAGGCCAATGGACTGACTGCGACTGTGCTCGTCTTGCAGCCTGTAAATAATTGTTGTTTTTGAGAACATTTATTGGCTTTGCACGACAATGGCAACACATATGGAAGGAGATTGGCGCAAAAGCCTCCAAACATTAAACCCAGGCACCGTTCATTTTCTCTCTCTCTTACACACACATACACACGCACACACACACACACACACACAAGCACACACACACACACACACACACACACCACACACACGCACATACAGACACACAAACATGCGTGGATATTTACCCATGCATGCACGCATAAATACGGATAAACAATGCCGCCGAGAGGGTTGCGTGCCGTCGCCCTTTAGGACGATTTTTATTCACTGCTGTGCGTTAGACAGTAGGTCGGAAACGGACCAGAAAGTTCCCAGTATAGTTGCGATATTTTCCCGTCAATACTGTTTTCAATTGAACGTGCAGTATTTCAGATAGTTCCACTAAGAGGGAAGCTCGTAAACCGTTGTACAGTGGACATAGTATAATGCCATGTTTGATGGTTTCACATGGATGGCTGGATATGCATCTGCCGCTCCGACTCTGGACGTCTGATGTGAACTTTGTTTTCTTCGTTTATACCTAAGCTGGATAATTTAGGAGCAGTTTCCGACCCGAGATGCACGGTGACTGCACGTTCAAGCGATGAAGAATATAATAAACTAAGTGAGCTAACACGGTTAGGAAGGCTGATCCAGCGGTTCAGCGGTTCAATACGACCACCAGAGGGCTGAGCTTGAACCGCGGCATTTCGGAGTTTTCTGTCTGTTTGTATATGAGGTGTTTCAGGAAGAGGGGATGTGATGTAGCTTGGAACATTTTAATTTATGTTTTGAAGCGCATAGCGTGTTCAAAGCTTCTGTATCTTTTGTCTTTTGTCTAGTAGACCCAACACCAATTCTTGCTTTTGCTGATGAGTCGATGTCCTTCGTAACGTACTTGCAACTAACCGAGCAACTCGGTTTTCGGATGCGCTCGAGCCTAAAGGTATTTGCTGTTAAAAGTCCGTCGTAGACAGCATCACAGTTGTCAAAATAATGCTTTTTGTAGGTGACATAAGTTTGGTCAAAAATAGACTTGAGAACGTATGGTGCTATTGAATATATTAGTCCTACGGCTTTGTTGTTTTTGTTTATAACATCGTGGATATATTCATGAAATTTAAGATCGTTTGGTAAGTTTCTTCCGAAATGTTTTCGAGAGGGATGAATCGGAATTGCTTGACCCGGAGACTAAATCTAGGATATTCGTTGCCCTGAACGAGAAAGCTTACTTAATTATTTTTGAAGCGTCCAATGTGTCCAATTCCAGCATCTTAAGAAATTCCGTCAAGGTCATGCTGAAACTAAGCCTGCGATTAGTGATGTGTTGTTTGTAGCAGCGAAGCTTTGTATCTGGTTGGCACGTCATCTGGTCTATGGTATCTGGTCTGCGCGTCCGGCCCCGGGAAGGACGTGCAGAGTCACTGGGTCGGCTTTGGCTCACGCTGATGGAGAGGGCTCAGAGTTGACAACGGGCCCCAGGCCGATAAAGAGGCCCCCGAGCTACGTAGACGATCCGGGCCGAAGCGGAGGGTTCCTAAGTTTCTGCTACGTAAAGGAGCTCTAAGCCCATGGAGGGTCCCGGGCTGGCTCAAAAAGCAGTGACATTTCGAAGGGGTGAATGGGCACCCGCCCTCCTGGCGAGTCCTATGGGGCCCTCCAGGCGATCGCCCTGAAGGGGCAGATATATAACCGAGGAAAAAGTTAAAAGCATCTAACAGCTTGTGTAGAAAGGGCCCTTGAGACCCGAAGACGTGCACTCTGAAGCCTGGCAAGGGCCGTGCAGACAAGAGAGAACCCGCCAGAGAGCTGAAATGCCTATTGCCTATGCCTATGCCTCTTATCAGCTGGAAAGAGCAGTCTCAGCTGGAATGGTACCGTAACAGCAAAGGAATAAACATGGCACCTGAGGGTCAGAGAAGGCTGAGATGCTCTTTGGGTTTGAAAGGGACCCTGAGGGATGAACAGGACCCCTACGAACTGAAGAGTACTAGTGAGGGCCGAACTCAGATCTGAAATACTCCCGAGGGGAGAGCTAGACAGGGCTCTTGAGAACTGTGATGGGCCCCTAAAAGCAGGAGAGGGCTCTGAGGGATGAAGAGAATCTCGTGAGAGTCGGGGAGGTCAGAGAGATGTATGCACTGCAGAATCGCCATTCAGCTTCTCCGATGGTCAACTATTGAAACAAATCAATGGTGTGGCTGTGGGTTCACCATTCGGTGTCACGCTTGCCAAGGATACATGTGTTATGTTGAAAGCAAAGCCCTGGGGAAGAAAACCTCATCTTTACAAACGTTACGTTAACATTTGTTTGTAGAAATAGAAGACGAAGATTCAGTGAAAGCACTACAACACAATCTGACTCAGAATTCAGTTCTAAGATTCGCATATGAAATCGGTATTAAGAGCAAACTATCATTCTTAGACGTTCTACTGCCAGTTTCGGAGGGAGAACACGAAATGTCCATCCACAGCAAAGCAACTAATGGTAGAAGGTGTCTACTTGCGAACAGTGAGTGTCCTACGTGCTACAAAACGGGAGATAGCCTACGACGAACCATGAAAACATGTTGATCTTGGCAATTTTGCCATCAAGAAATCCAGCATCATAAACAGATGCTCACAAACAACAAGTACTCAAGCAAACAAATTGACCAGGAGATGGACCAGTCCCTAAACATGATGATTGAAGGGAAGCATTTAAAGAAAACCGAGGACAAACAGTTGACCGTTAAACATTGGCACACAAATCAAATAAACACTGCATACAATGACGAAACAGTTTTGAATGCTATAATTAACAGCAACGTCTCTCCGAAAAACACACAAGAAGAAATCAAGCTCATCATATACTACAAAAGTAAGAGAACAACTCACCTGGTAATGCAAAACAAACCGAAACAAACCGCGCGCAAAAATGACCAATGTAATTTACAAATATTCATGCCCATATGAAGATTCCGAGCTTCAGAAGAACGTTACATACATTGGCCATGCCACCACCAGCTTATCGCGACGATTGACCTGTCGCCTGAATTCCGGCGCACCAGAGGCCATACTCGTCAAAAACATGGACGTACACAACACGACCTCGTGGACAACACAAGCATACTGACCTACGAAAACAATAGGAAGCGACTATAGATCATCAAAGGCCTTCTTATCCGCCAGAAGCCTATCCCTTTTCAACACCCAATAGGATCTGAGAGGAATCCTCACATTAT
This sequence comes from Ashinkailepas kermadecensis, assembly GCA_034440615.1. Lineage (NCBI taxonomy): Eukaryota > Metazoa > Arthropoda > Thecostraca > Neolepadidae > Ashinkailepas > Ashinkailepas kermadecensis. Next base: position 38,300 of record JAOTOM010001236.1, read on the forward strand.
GTGACTTGTCTCCCAATATTTCCTGAGTGTAACCCTCTAAATAAAGGCGCTCTTACAAGTCCAGCATGATAGCAATATTTAGAAATGCTCCTTATGATCACTTCCATTCAAACTGTTAGCCTGCTGATGTGCAAAGTTTCACGAAACGTTGCAATGAAATACCGTGGAATAAATGGCAACTATTGGTGATGTGTTATCTTCCCTGAGTGACAATGTGAAGCGCAATGCCCGAAAACAAGAGAAAACCCAAAAGAAGCTGATTAATGCCGAATGTGCCGTCATCTTCAATGCGATATATATATATATATATATATATATATATATATATATATATATATATATATATATATATATATATATATATATATATATACATAGAGATAGATAGAGAGAGAGAGAAGGAAAGAGAGAGAGAGAGAGAGAGAGAGAGAGAGAGAGAGAGAGAGAGAGAGAGAGAGAGAGAGAGAGAGAGAGAGAGAGAGAGAGAGAGAGAGAGAGAGAGAGAGAGAGAGAGAGAGAGAGAGAGAGAGAGAGAGAGAGATATATATATATATATATATATATAAAGGAGATGGAGATTGGAAGATTGCCAGGATGTATCCACCGAACGCCTGGGCCAGGGGTTAGCTGGCTTAGTCTCTGGCCGCCGTCGCAAGCTATTGTGATCATATCTAATCCCACGGGTATAAAACATACTAAGTTCAGCAGAATCAAGTTTTGAACACAAGAGCAATGGGTTAGACATTTGTCAGCTGATTAGGTTTGTTTAATTTTTTACTACGGATGGCATTGTACAGCCAATTTGGCCCACGGCTTTTAAGCGATCCGATAATTGGAATGCTTGAGATTTAGCGGGAAATGTTGATGCGCAGAACGAAACATTTACTTTACATATGTCAGGCGTTTAGAGCATGGTATTGGAAAATTAACAAAAGCTCGAATATCTAATTACATATAAACCAATTAAGCAATTTCTTCCTAACTCCGTCCACAAACTTTACAAACATGAATCCTTCAGATTTAGGCCAATCGGAGGCCGGCATTCTACTGTTGCAATTTTTACAGCATTTCCTATTGGCTCATATCGGCTATATTTACCCTGTCTCGCACTAAATTTTAAATCGTACAAATTGAAGGACCCATTGAGATGTCTTGTACGTGCGCTCTGGAATAAAAGACGCTTGAACTCGATAATTATGCAGCTGACACCGAGCATAGACCTAACACAGGGTCTGAAGCTACCAGTGAGGCTGGCGTTTGGCGTGGCAGCTGCTTATGTCTCGAGTTCAAGCGTTTTTTTTTGCCAGACCGCACGGGCAAGGCATCTCACGGGGCCCTTCAATGTGTACAATTTATAATTCAGTGCCAGACGGGAAAATATAGCCAATGGAAAATGCTGTAAAAATCGCGGCAGAAGAATGTTCTCCTCCCATTTGCCTAAGTCTCAAGCACACCTTATCTGCAATTTATGGATTGAGTTATGAAGTAGCTTCTAAATTGAATATATGTGATTGGACGTAAGCACCACAAACATAGATAATCTTTTGTTCTACGCCGGCGCATTTGCATCCGTATTTCGCGTCAAATCTCAGACATACCAATGTTCGGAATTCTCAAAGCGACTACGAATTAATCAATGGAAGTATCAAATGTGAATCGACGAGAGAAACCGTGTGTGAAATAGACTGTGCAATGCCCCATTAATAACGAAGAACGAAACAATACATGCTGACGAAAGTCCGACCCATTGTCCCTGGGTTGAAAATGTGGCTCCGTGGAACCTAGCATTTTAATAGTCACCTGCCTGACTGGCAGCATGGGTTCCCGTCTAATCCATGCTGCCAATCAAAAGCTTGTGGCGCAGTTCTCCTCTTGGCACAGATTACACAAATTACATCAGTGTTTATTGCTGGAAATTACAGCAGCGTAGTGCGATGGCCGCATTCTTACCCGCCTCTGAACAATGTGTATCATTTGAACGCCCACACGGCACGCAGACCTGCTGCGTATCGCGACCCCACACAGTTTATTATCGTGTGCGTGCGCGCTCATTACAGTCGGCACGAAAACAAGTAGCGTCAGATGAGCGTTTATGACCGCATCCGCCGTCGTGCTGGAATCCGTAACTGATTCGAGTTGCGATTACATTATGTTTTCCCCAATGACATCGTTATTACGGGGACGGGCGGCGGGCCGAGGGCGGTGAGCGGCCATTGCGGTCCGCTAGAGGGTGCTCACTGTATCCGTCACATGGTCCCCTGATCGAGTCCGCGCCGACGGTACTCCGGCCATCGTCTGCGCGTCAACGAGCCGAGTGCGTGACTAGTGGCCGATCTAGGACGTCAGAATACCGAGTCACGTCACTGGTATCCATAATTAGGGTGCGATGGACGGTTCCACTTGAGGTTCTGGCGGGCGAGTCTGTTCAGAGCAGTCCCAGACTGGTCGCTCCGCAGTTTTTGTGAACCCATATTAATATACTGCAAATACAATCCATGTACCGCGATATGAGGACTTACTAAATTTGGACCATCGCTTTAGATGAGATCAACGGTAAGTTCAACTGAACTAGTATTCTCAGATTCCCAAGGCAAAACATGGTCGAATAGAAGCGTGACAGTAGTTGAGAACGTGACATTTCAAGTAAAGAGAATGGGTGTCAATACCGGCTTAGCGATATGCTTGAGGCAGAACAAAAATGTCGTAGTATACTGACATGTGTTATGTGGTTATGGTGATTGAATACATGCATGCTGTTATTTTGTTCTCTTTTTTTCTATTTGCGATTCAAAATAGAAATAATTATGAAAGATTCTTCCTGCTAGTTTCCAAACCAATATTTGGCAATTTTGCCAACTGTACTTTCGTCGTCATTAATCTTGCTTAAAATATAGCCTTAGCATATCTTGAGGAGAGAAGGTATCTACAAGGTCCAATTTGGTACACCATGCTTTTCTGTCATCAGACAAAATTATGCCAATTATGACATGTAGCATAGTGTATTGCTAAAATGTGGCAAAGTGGTAGAGTAAAATACAAACTTGGATTTTCAACTTTGCATTTTTGAGTGATAATTGTAAACATCAACAAAACATGCGATAACATCCAATTCCATGTTCAAAAATTTACCATGAGCAGCTTTACAGAACTCAGTCCTCGCTTAGCACACGCTAAATCTCGAATATAACAGCACTGCTATAGATACATTGGTGGAGATACATTGGATAACAGCACTGCCATAGATACCTTGGTGGAGATACATTGAATACCAGCACTGCTATAGATACCTTGGTGGAGATACATTGGATACCAGCACTGCTATAGATACATTGGTGGAGATACATTGGATAACAGCACTGCTATAGATACCTTGGTGGAGATACATTGGATAACAGCACTGCTATAGATACCTTGGTGGGGATACATTGGATAACAGCACTGCTATAACAGCACTGCTATGGATACATTGGTGGAGATATATTGGATAACAGCACTGCTATAGATACATTGGTGGAGATACATTGGATAACAGCACTGCTATAGATACATTGGTGGAGATACATTGGATGACAGGACTGCTATAGATACATTGGTGGAGATACATTGGATAACAGCACTGCTATAGATACATTGGTGGAGGTAAATTGGATGACAGCACTGCTATAACAGCACTGCTATATATACCTTGGTGGAGATACATTGGATAACAGCACTGCTATAGATACATTGGTGGAGGTACATTGGATAACAGTACTGCTATAACAGCACTGCTATAGATACATTGGTGGAGATACATTGGATAACAGCACTGCTATAGATACATTGATGGAGATACATTGGATAACAGCACTGCCATAGATACCTTGGTGGAGATACATTGGATAACAGCACTGCTATAGATACATTGGTGGAGATACATTGGATAACAGCACTGCTATAGATACATTGGTGGAGGTACATTGGATAACAGCACTGCTATATATACATTGGTGGAGGTACATTGGATAACAGCACTGCTATAACAGCACTGCTATGGATACATTGGTGGAGGTACATTGGATAACAGCACTGCTATAGATACATTGGTGGAGATACATTGGATAACAGCACTGCCATAGATACCTTGGTGGAGATACATTGGATAACAGCACTTCCCCGGTCCCCTTCCCCAGTCCCCTTCCCCGGTCCCCTTCCCCGGTCCCCTTCCCCGGTCCCCTTCCCCGGTCCCCTTCCCCGGTCCCCTTCCCCGGTCCCCTTCCCCGGTCCCCTTCTCCAGTCCCAGTCTCAGATCACATTCCTCGGCCTCATTCCCTGGTCTCTTTCCCAGGTCCCTCGGTCCCCCATTACGGTCCAATCCCCAGACCCTTGTCCCTCCCCAATCACCCTTCACGGTCTCATCCCCACTAACTGGTCTCCATCACAGGTCATCTGCACCGGTCCCCTATACCGTTCCCCTATATCGGTCCCCTATAGCGGTCCCTCTATGCCTGTTCTCTTCACTGGTTCCCTTTACCGCGGTGAAGGGAACCGGTCTCCCCCACCGGTCCTCTCCACCAGTCTCCTTCACCGGTTCATACACCAGTTATATTCCTGGATCCAAACCATCCAAGGCGGATCCCGGACGCAAAATACGAGCGCCACACCCATTGATTTGAACATGTTACGTTTACCCCTTTACCCGTCTAGGGGGGGGGGGGCATTTACGCCCCTCTAAGGTTTTCAACGAATAGCGAAAAACGGCGCGCGGCAGCGCGCCGTTTGGCATGTTGTGTGAAAATTTTGACGGCAGGTCATTTACGTTGAACGAATTTGTCAAGATCAAGTGAGGTCACGACTCACATCTAAAGAAGTTCGAACAGTCTTCACGCTTTAATGGATAAAGATATTTGAACGAAACTTTCAGCGTCTTTATCTTTAGGGATGCAACAAGACGCACTAGAGGATTTTTATTCGTTTTGGTGACGTATTAGTTTTGCATATTTGTCCAGTAGTGCTACAATCGAAGATTCTGGCTAAAGTCAGCACTTTTTATGAGTGTGAATTGACTTAAAACAACGTTTCTCGGTCCGTTCTGCCCATTAGGAAAAGGAAAAGTCAAGAAGATCGAAATTTCAACATTTGAAAAAAATTGGTGAACAAAAATTTGAGGGACATGGTCGAATTCGCCTTCCTTTTCTGATTCCCCAAAAATTGGTTGTAAAATGTCCCCCAAAATGAAATCCCAAAGCCAAAGACATGACGTCAGTCGTGATCTCATATGCTCCCTAGTGACGTCACTTTTTGGGGTATACAATTTTGGGGGTGGTTTCAAGCCCTTCTCGTCGAGCGCTTTCCGATGACACCACATTCGTTTTCGTTCAACGCTTAGTTTGGAAGTTCGAGGGATAATACAATCCCCCGAGATTGGGTGTGAGGATCTGACCGGAAAGACAGTGATGTCAATATTAAACATCCAAGATGTTATCACGAGGCTATCGGCGCCGGGCGCGGCCGCGGCTAAGTTGTCAATATATATTGGTGTACTGGCGCGGCCGTGGCTAAGTTGTCAATATATATTGGTTTACTCACTTTATTTGCATCCGGAGCTAGATTCGATTCTCGGCGTAAAAATGCCGGCTTTTAGTGGTGTCATGATCGCTGATTGCGATGAAACTACGTATCGCAGAGAAAATATAAAGATACCGTAAGCGTCAGAGTAATCCAGGTTTTCCGTACATAACACGTTTGACCAGAAACTGATCTGTGATAGGTATGTCAATGAAGTGGAAACATAGCCGGATTTTCTGATCACGACATCGTCTTACAATAACTGGCCACGTTATACGACAGGTGTCGATGGTCAATGTTAAATGTGTAGTCGATACATGGAACCGAGTAATGGTAACAACGGCGCAGCGCCATTTTCAATGTTTTTCAGCACCAGACACAATCGTGAAAAACGAAAAAAATCCGCTTTTTATTTACACCGTTCTCGCGCATGCACGTGCCACGTGCAGCAAATTTGTTGCACGTAAATTGACATTTGTTTCATGTCAATTTACCCAGTGGTTGACGAGCTATCTTGCGGCCATTCGAGCCGTCCGACGTAGCGATATTGGTTGAAAACTAACGCGAAAAATGTTAATTTCCCGTGTTATTCCGATTAGAGCCCGTCAATTTTGGAGTGAATGCGCTCTCCCGCCACAGAGTCGCTCCTCACCATTATGTTTCATTGACTGCATGCATTGATATGCAGCATATAATATAGTGTGATTCCATGGCGTACACGCGTCCCATAGAGGGCGCGCTGTATGAACAGCTTGGGCACAAATAGTGTGTATTGAGGCTGTTTAGAGGAGTGCTGATGTTTATCAACAGCGCTGTGAACGCCGGGAGCACAGCGTCAGCTGCGAACGCCGCGAGAGCAGCGCTACGCTCATGGCGGGCTAATTTGCCTTCTCCGGTGCATGTTGTCCTGGCATGGGTGAGAGTTGCGGTCGCGTTCCAACAGGTTCACTCCACCCGGGTACAATGCATTGCTGAAAACACTTGATGGTCTTTTTCTGACAATCGCACTCAATGTACTGTCACGATTCATGCTATATGAGCGTCATGCCCAGGGTTGTATGCGTCATATCAGGGTTGTAAGGGCATACTTCGGCAGACATGCGCCTAGGATTATACTAATCTATATAAATATTTTGCTGACGGCTCAGGATCAATCTGGGCGGGAACCTATCCAACATGTATCTTCCTGCCTGCACTCTGACAACAAAGGGGAAACATACTGGATCACCTTCACCCAAGGACATAGGAGCATGCGAAGGAGGTTGGGAAGCCATTTTTGAAGCATATTTTCCATGTAATTCCGAAAGGATTAGTGGATTAAGTTTCAAAAATGGGAAATAATCCCCCTATACCCCATTCCTGTTATTGCGGCCATGATCTTCCTATTTTGTCTGTGCACCCCAAAGCACAAATAACTAACTACCAGATGTCCGGGCTGAGCATCAGCATATCCCACTGTATGGCACGCTTCCTGTAGCGCTTCAACGGAGTTTAAGGTGATATGCATGTCCGGTATATGTCTCTCACTATATGACAAGCTCCCTGTAGCGCCTCAGCGGAGATGCCGGTGATACGTATATCCGGTGTAAGTATCTCACTGTATGACAAGCTCCCTGTAGCGCCTTAGCGGAGATGCCGGTGATACGTATAACCGGTGTAAGTATCTCACTGTATGACAAGCTCCCTGTAGCGCCCCAGTGGAGATGCCGGTGATATGTATGTCCGGAGACAATTGGACGACTGTGTTGAGTCAGTTATGCACGCCTGGCCGTTCCCGGCCACCATCCGGCCTGTCGTGACGAACGGTCTCACAGCACGGCTAACACGGTCAGATTACCCAAGCCGCCGAACAACCGCTCTCGCCAGCGGACAGCTCCAGTAAACACAAACAATGGACGTGGCTGCGTGAGAAAAAAGACGCAAATCTGACTTTTCCGGTGCTTCGTCAGCAGTCACACAATACGAAACAACGGTCATTGGTTCCAGTTCACTGACTGATGAAGTACTGGTCAGGGGACCCACATCATGCTAATAGAACACGCAGTGAATGCACCGCTGCGGTGTGTCGCTTCTGCTCCGACTTCAGGCTGTATCCCGCTGTTGGAGATCAGCGGCGGTGTATCATCCTTGAGACTGAACAGTTCTTTTTTGTAGATCGGCGGCGGTGTAGCATTGAGAAGCTCGCATGATCAGCTATGAATGGGCGTTGTGATAACCAATGATGTAAGAATACTTGACGGGAATCTTGTGTTATAGCAGACCAATGGGGAACGTGCTGCCAGCATCGAACAACACCAGTCATCGTAATTTGAAGACAAAATCCCAGATTGGGCTCCCAGAAAATCCCAGAAAATCCCAGAAAATCCCAGATTACTGCGCGCCCTATGGGCACGCAGTAATCTTCGCCTGATTCTTGCCCGGAGGGATGATGATGCCTCAGAGAACCTGCAAACATATCGTTTGATGTGCGGGGGATGATGCTATCCCCAGAGATATTTGAAGGATATCGCCTGATGTTATCGCAACATAGCGCAAAATAAGTTCCGTGACGCCTTCTTCACATCGATCTTTCAGAGACTTTTTAAGCACTTAATAGTGCTTAATAACCATTTTAGGTAATTCTATTTTTATTTGGCAATCATGATGCGACGATGAAACGCCAACGGCAATCACGATGAAACGCGAATGATACAGTGCATGAATTATATTTTAATATACCTTATATTAGTTATGTCCTTTTCCTAACACCGCCCCTCCATTTGACATGATCATTGTGCAAATACTTTTCAACCATGTTTCGCAAAAGATTACATCTATATTTATTGTGCAGCAAAAGACAGCACCAATGTTTTTAAACGTGTCTGACGACATGTTTTGCACGTGTCGCCACCGTAACGCCGGCGGGGACCACGTGGCACGAGCTAGACATGTGAACAAACTCCATTACTTTAACATGGGGAGAGGAATGCTGCAACAACAAAAAAAGGGCGTCGCATATTTCGACACCTGTTAGCGTTGACCTGGCGTGTATTGGGCAGTGAATGACTCCACGTTAAAGTACCCAGTGAACCTATAATGTCTCATTGACTCCGACCAACTCTGAACTGTTGGTGGAAAATCGTCATCGCACAAAGCGCTCATACGGCAAACTTGCGGTTACCCTGATTTGACCATTTTTGATAATTTAGTGCGTCTTGCCCGAAATCGCATGTGACAGTCTTCCAACTTCATAGCCGCTGTTCACGAAGCCAGTGAAAGTGAAAGGGGTTCATTGAGATATTCAGCAGCTAATACAGATTGCACACACTAATTATCGGGCTGATGGATGCAACGTTGTCAAATGTCTTCCAAGCCCTTGCTTTGCTGACTTGAAATCGATTCCAACAACGCTGGTGACACTAATGATGGCAGGTAGCAATATCACAGGCACATTTGTATGATCTCGCCGAGACTTAGGTGCCTGGTGCCTGGACCCCACGGCCCCGATTGGCCACCCTCCCTCTCCCACTGCCCCAGCACTACCTGTCTGACGTCACCACCCTGTCCAGATCTGCCCCAGCACTACCTGTCTGACGTCACCACCCTGTCCAGATCTGCCCCAGCACTACCTGTCTGATGTCACCACCCTGTCCAGATCTGCCCCAGCACTACCTGCCTGACGTCACCACCCTGTCCAGATCTGCCCCAGCACTACCTGTCTGACGTCACCACCCTGTTCAGATCTGCCCCAGCACTACCTGGCTGACGTCACCACCCTGTCCAGATCTGACCCAGCACTACCTGTCTGACGTCACCACCCTGTACAGATCTGCCCCAGCACTAGCCGGTCTGACGTCACCATCCTGTCCAGGAGACAGAGAGAGAGAGAGAGAGAGAGAGAGAGAGAGAGAGAGAGAGAGAGAGAGAGAGAGAGAGAGAGAGAGAGAGAGAGAGAGAGAGAGAGAGAGAGGGAGAGAGAGAGAGAGAGAGAGAGAGAGAGAGAGAGAGAGAAAAAAAAAAAAAAAAAAAAAAAAAAAAAAAAAAAAAAAAAAAAAAAAAAAAAAAAAAAAAAAAAAAAAAAAAAAAAAAAAAAAAAAAAAAAAAAAAAAAAAAAAAAAAAAAAAAAAAAAAAAAAAAAAAAAAAAAAAAAAAAAAAAAAAAAAAAAAAAAAAAAAAAAAAAAAAAAAAAAAAAAAAAAAAAAAAAAAAAAAAAAAAAAAAAAAAAAAAAAAAAAAAAAAAAAAAAAAAAAAAAAAAAAAAAAAAAAAAAAAAAAAAAAAAAAAAAAAAAAAAAAAAAAAAAAAAAAAAAAAAAAAAAAAAAAAAAAAAAAAAAAAAAAAAAAAAAAAAAAAAAAAAAAAAAAAAAAAAAAAAAAAAAAAAAAAAAAAAAAAAAAAAAAAAAAAAAAAAAAAAAAAAAAAAAAAAAAAAAAAAAAAAAAAAAAAAAAAAAAAAAAAAAAAAAAAAAAAAAAAAAAAAAAAAAAAAAAAAAAAAAAAAAAAAAAAAAAAAAAAAAAAAAAAAAAAAAAAAAAAAAAAAAAATATATATATATATATATATATATATATATATATATATATATATATATATATATATATATATATATATATATATATATATATATATATATATATATATATATATATATATATATATATATATATATATATATATATATATATATATATATATATATATATATATATATATATATATATATATATATATATATATATATATATATATATAGAGAGAGAGAGAGAGAGAGAGAGAGAGAGAGAGAGAGAGAGAGAGAGAGAGAGAGAGAGAGAGAGAGAGAGAGAGAGAGAGAGAGAGAGAGAGAGAGAGAGAGAGAGAGAGAGAGAGAGAGAGAGAGAGAGAGAGCATACGAGCCGCGCCGGATCCGATCCAGCCGGACTACACCTGAACACGGCCGACTCGGCCGGCCAGCGGCTGCGTGTCGCAGGAGTTCTCGCCGCGTGGGAGGGCTGGCCAGGGCGGCCGCCAGTCCCCGGCGGCCGCCCAGTGGTCAACAGCCGTGTGACTCGTCGCTTACGCTAATTAGTGGTCAGGGAGGGTTAAACGGCGACACGATACTTCCTGCGATCAGCCGAATCGCTAGGCCAAATCAGACAGCATCGCCTAACGAGCCTGATGACTGTTCACAGCAATCGGTCATTACTCTGACCGCATTCGGTCACTCCTTCGATCGAGTCGGTCACTTTCTGGAGCATAGTCGGTCAGTCTCATCCACTCATTTCGTCACAATGATGAACTGTGCGGTAAGCTGCGTGTTATCATCGGATATTGATGTGTGTATTTAAGGAGAATGACCAAGACACGGCGGTGCTGAGATGCTAGAAGTTAAATATGATGCAGCATGTGCAACTGTCAAATGATGCGATCAGAGGTGTTGATGATGCGGCTGGATGGTGCGGGCAAATAATGGCGAAAGAGGCGGTTCTCCCTCGGGATTGGATAATGTGAAAATTCAGATTTTTTGTTTCTTTTTTTTTAATTGACGGCTTTTCACACTTGCTTTTTTTTCTCCGCCATAGGTGCCGCTTGGCGCCCTGAGTCATTTTTTTTCGCTACAAAAGAAGTGTATACCTTCCCATAGAAAACTGCTGGATCTGTCAGTATCGCATGCAGGAAAGGGACTGAGAACAGTGGCGTAGCCAAGGGGGGGCGAAAGGGGCAACCGCCCCTGGAGGATCGGAAGGGGCCCTCAAGCCATCAGTGCAGGGGGCCCGCAAGGGCCCCCTAGGCTGACGTGAAGAGCCCCTCAACCATCGAAAGAGGCCCCGGGTTGACATAAATGGCCACGGGCCGATGAAGAGGGCCCCGAGTCAACGGAGAGTGCCCTCGGGAATATGCTGGGGACCCTTCACTGGGCTAACGCGAAGAGCTAGTTCGACGGAGGGGCCCCAGATCGTTGGAAGTGTTCCGGGCTGATGGAGAGGGCCCGAACTAATATGAAGGGCTCCTGGGCTGATGGCGGGGCCCAAGCCGAAGAAAGGACCTCTGACCTGATGAACAGGGTCCAAGCGTTTGAAAATGGGCCTCCGGCTTGCCGGAAAAGGCCCTTAATTGTCAAAGAGGGCCCCTGAGACTACGGAGGGGCCCTTATTTCTGGAGGGGACCTCGGGCCGCCGTCATAAATGGCCATTGGGCCGACGGATTTGGCCCAAGCCATGCAAAGGCCATTGACCTGAGGGAGAGGGCTCAAACATTTGAAAGGGGGTCTCTGGCCAGAGGAGGCCCTGGATGACCAAGGAGGGCCCCTAGCCACGGGAACACCCTGAGCTGTCGGGGAGGGTTCAGAGACGGTACGAAGGCCCCCTGGGCCGGTGAGGGCCGAAACCGCATAGGGGTCCTTTGCGTGATAGACGAGGCCCAACATTTTGAAAGAGGGGATTCCAGTCGGGCGGAGGAAGTCCTGAGCCGTGAAAGAGGGTCTCTAAGCCAACGGAGGGGGCCTGGGCCGGACGTGCAGGGCCGCTGGGTCGGCTTTGGCTCACACTGATCGAGACTGGTTCAGAGCTGACCGCAGGCCTCAGGCCGATCAAGAGGCCCCCGAACTACGGAGACGACCCGGACCGAAGCGGAAGGCTCCCGGTGCTACGTAAAGGGCCTCTAAGCCCATGGAGAGGCCCCGGGCTGTGGCGTGGCGGTGGTGTTTCCAAAGGGTGAAGGGGTACTCCGGAGTCCGATGGGGCCCTCCAGGAGACGGCCCTGAGGGCAGAATTATACCAAGGACAAATTATAACGCACCTAACAGCTTGTGTAGAAATAGCCCTTTAGACATAAAGACGTCTATACTGAGGGCTGGCAAGGGCCGTAAAGACAAGAGATGGTCCGCCCAAACCTGGAATGCCCATGCCAGCTGGAAAGGGGAGTAGTCTCAGCCGGAACGAGCCTCTAACAGCTGAAGAACGGGCCCCTAACAGCTGAAGAACGGGACCCTAACAGCTGAATAAAAACAACAGAGCGGAGGGCTGGAATGCTCATGGGGTTCGAAAAAGCCTCTGAAGGATGAACAGCCGCCAGGTTCCCCTTTTGCCGCCAGGTGTCAAGGTGGAAGCACGTTGGTGTGGAGCTTCTACTTACCAGATAAGTCGTTGCAGAACAGGGTAGTATACTAGGCTAAACTGTGGATAGATACTTAGCAATTACTTTTGTGCATATATTTGCAGAGTTTTTATCTAATAAGTATTTTTTAACAAGCAAATTAGACTATTTCAACCTTGCGAGGCTGCAGAGCGCCATTTTGTCTTTAGGTTATTGTCTGTTTTTGTCTGGAGTGTTAGTGTTTTCAGCTCTTTATTTAATTTTTGGCAGTTGTTTAGCGAGTTATTTCTTCCTTCTTTAAAACCACATCGCTAGTTAATTTTCTGCACAGCGACCTTGTGCCAAGTGTTGATTGCCTATTGTGTTGTGTCAATTGTCTATTGAGTTAAGAATAGGTGGCTTGTGCTGTGTCTTTTGTGTGAACTGCAAGTGCTTTTGACTAAAGTGCATTTTAAAAAACAGCGTGTATAAATAAAATAAATATACGACCTTCAATATACCAGGAGGTGCTGAGTTGACATCAAAAGTAACGATAAGGGTTGTACTTTATTGCTCAACGTTTCGGTCAGGGGCCATCGTCAGGAGTGATTAAAAAAGCTCAAGTTTAAACAATTGAACTAATCACGCGGGATAAAAAGCGTGCAAAAAGACACGTGAAATGCAGAAAAGCCTCCTCAGTGGCTTTATCCTCAGTGGCGTTACTTTATCGTTACTTTTGATGTCAACTCAGCACCTCCTGGTATATTGAAGGTCGTATATTTATTTTATTTATACACAATGTCTAAAACCCAGGAGCATTTAAGAGCCATTCTTCGTTATATTTAAAAACAGCAGTGGATTAGATTGTAAGTGCTGCATAGTTAGAAACTTGCATACACCTAAGCTTTGTCAGTTATTTTTATCTGCTGTTATATTTTGTATATCATTTTGTAGCAAGTTACTTTTCAATCTAAATCTAGGAATAAGCTGCAGCCTGTAGGATGGTTTCTACCAGGATGCAGGCACTAGAGGAGGAGGTTAGGGCCCTCAAGGCAGAGCTTTCCAAGCTCAAGGCTGCCCTTGTTGCACAGGGTAGGCAAGAAAAGGCAACACATAGGGGTCAGTCTGTAGCAGGGGCATCCTATGCCCAGGTTGTCACAGGCTACCAGGTTACTGAAGCTTCCCCTGCTGTGGAGGTGGCAAGGATATCTGTAGAGGAAAGCGTTCCTAGTGAACATAATATTTCTAGTTGTAGCTCACAGGAGGGGCAGTGGTTTAAAGTCAGGGGGTGGAGGATTTGGAGGCGCGAGCCTAAGCAAGGGGTCAGTGAGTGTCAGGTGGCAGGTGGTAGGAGTGGGAGGCAACCTAGTCGAGCAGCTCAGCAGGCAGGCATAGTAACATCAAATAGGTTCCAGGCATTGGAGGACTGCCCCCAGGACAGTAGCAAGGAGACAGTGCTGGGCGTAGGCGACTCTCGTGTGCGCCATTTAGATAGGGTGCTCTGTAAAGGTCGGAGAGGCAGGAGGTGCATCACCAGGCCTGGTGACAAGGTCAAATACCTGGTGCCAGTGGTGGTACAGGCCACCAGTGAGCACCAGTTTAGTGCAGTTGTAGTGCAGGTAGGAGCAAATAACATAGGTCCTGCTAGGAGTGAGGAGCTGCTGCACGACTACAGGACCCTTCTGGCCACCCTAAAGCAAAGAAATAGCAGAGTCATTATGACTGCTATTCTGCCTAGGGCTGGAGTCTCCCCTGAGTGGAGCTCTAGGGCACTGGCAGCCAATGCCAGGGTAGGTAGGCTCTGCAATGAGTTAAGTTTGACCTTTGTTGACAAGTGGTGCAGGTTTTATGGCTCATGGGACCTCTATCAGAGGGATGGCCTGCACTTCTCCGAGAAGGGGGTGCAAGTGTTAAGCAAAGTATATGAGCATGTCCTTCAGGGAATCTAGACAATGGGGCGGGGAGGGAAGAAGTGGCATTGCCATCTCAGGGATATGCCAATAGTGACAGCCTAGGCAATAGAACCTCACAGTCAGCAAATAGAGATAGCAGTAGTTCAAGGGGGCAGAGTGGCAGCTCATCCAGAGATGAAAGAGCTACTCAACATGAAAAAGCCAAAGATGGTTATGGAACATTTGTTACGTGTATGATGCTTAATGCTCAGAGTATTCGATCCAAATTTGATGAGTTCAAGTGTTATGTTGCTGAGGAGGAACCATATTTTGTTTGCATTACTGAGGCATGGGTCAGTGAGGGGTATTTTGGGGATAACTTGCAGGACTATGAGATCTATGGATGCAATATGTTTTCATGCAATAGGGGTCCAGCAGTGAAAGGTGGTGGTGTAATGCTCTATGTGAATAGCTTATTCAGTTCTCAAAAAGTAGCAGATGGGATAAAAATATGGCTGTGGAGTCCATTTGGCTTGATGTTGCTGTGGGAAAAAGCAACAGCAATAAACTGAGGATAGGAGCTTTGTACCGATCAGGAACCTTGCCACATTCTCAGCAACTGGAGCTCGACAAGGTGATTTACGAGGAAATCAGTAGAAACTTTCGGAAGAAATGCCTTATTCTTGGTGACTTTAATCTAAAAGGATACGAAAATGTTGGTGTTAGCTCCCCATCATGCAAACTATTTAGGAAATGCCTTCAAGAGGACCTGTTCTTACACCAGTTTGTAACGGAACCAACTAGGCAGGGCTCATTCTTGGATCTTGTCTTCTCGGATTTAAGTGATTTAGCTCAAGACTTGACTGTAGGAGAAACTCTGGGAAGAAGTGACCATAACATAGTGAGATTCAAGGCACAAGTGGAGGGCACAAACAAGGATAATTTGGCAAAGGTTACACATTTTAACAAGGCAGACTTTGACTGCATGAGAGCGGCTTTAAGTGCCATAGAATGGAAGAAGAATTCTCCAATTTAAATGCCTGTGAAATGTGGGAAAAGTTCAAATCTTACTTGAGGGAAATTCAGATTAGACATGTGCTCCAAAAGCAAAGGCACAAAAGAAGGGTAGGAAAGCCAGCATGGCTTACGCCAGATTTGATAAAAGCAATTAAGGCTAAGAAAGATGCATTTAGAGTATTTAAGGAAGCTTCAAATATCGTAAATATGCGGTCGTATCAAAAAGCTAGAGACTCTGTGAAGCAGAAAACCATAGCAGCAAAGCGAGCAAAAGAATTGGATTTGGCTAGGAACTGTAATGGGGACAGTAAAAAGTTCTTTAGTTTCTACAAGCTAAGTAAAGTTTCAAGCACAATTGTTCCACTGGAAGTAAATGGGATTATATTAAGTGAGGATGGTGAGATGGTTGAGGAGCTGAGCAAGCAGTATAAATCAGTGTTTACATTGGAAGATGTGACTAATCTGCTAACCGTACACCACAGTTCAGTGACAGGTGATCAAAATGATGTTGATTTCATTGATAGTGATGTTGTTTTCAATTATATCAGGAAAATAAAGCCAAACAAGGACCTGATGCAATTTATGCTAGGGTATTGCGGGAAGCTGAAAAGGAACTGGCAATTCCACTTAGTATAATATTTTGTAGATTAGTTTCACAAAATGAAATTCCAACAGATTGGAAAGGGGCAAATGTTGTTCCTATTTTCAAGAAAGGAGAAAAATGGAAAGTTGAAAACCATAGGCCAGTAAGTCTCACATCCCTAGTCTGCAAGGTACTCGAATCAATTATCAAGGATAGAATAGTTAGTTTTCTGGAATGAAACCGATTGATTCAAGATACCCAACATGAGTTTAGAAAAGGGCGATCGTGTCTCACAAATTTCTTGGACTTTTTGAATTTTGCTACGAAACAATTTGATCAGGGAAGTCAGGTTAATGTAGCATATCTTGACTTTAGTAAGGCCTTTGACAAGGTACCCCATAAACTATTAATGATGCAGCTTCAGGGCCATGGTATTGCAGGTAGCATCCTAAAATGGATAGAGTTGTGGTTTTCAGATAGACAGCAGAGAGTGATGCTAAATGGTACAAAGTCATCATGGAAAAATGTTCTTAGTGGAGTTCCCCAGTGATCAGTGCTGGGGCCACTATTGTTAACTATATTTGTAAATTACATTGAAAGTGGCCTAAGCAGTAAGGTTTTGAACTTTGCGGATGATTTCAAGGTCTTTAGGGCAATAACAGGACACAATGAGCCGGTCTTGCTGCAGAAAGACTTAGACGAGCTTGTGAAGTGGTCCGAAAACTGGCAAATGAAATTTAAGTTTGATTAGTGCAAAATCATGCATGTAGGTAGACAGCACATGAAGGCTCCATACTTGATGGGTGGCCCAGTATTATCTGTGACTTAGCAGGAGAAGGACTTAGGTGTTATTTTGAACACAAAATTTGGGGCATCAGAAGAGACCAAAGAAGCCAGGATGAAGGCACTAAGAATGCTTGGGGCAATAAATAGGAACGTATCATACAAAAGTGAGGAAGTCATCAGGAAGCTTTACTGTGCATATGTTAGGCCACATTTGGAATACTGTGTCCAAGCTTGGTCCCCTAGTTATGAAAAAGATTGTTGGCTTTTAGAGAAAGTAAAAAAGAGGGCAACAAAAATGGTTAATGGTATAAGCAATCTGGCATATGAGGAAAGATTGAAGAAATTGAATATGTTTTCACTTAGATATAGAAGGCTGAGAGGAGATCTCATGGAGTTCTTTAAATTTGCTCCTGGTCAGGAACAGGGATATCTCAGGGAATTGTTTGAATTTAACAGAAATGATGCAATTAGAGGTCATCAATTCAAAATTAAAGTTAATCACAGCAGGACAAGGTTAAGACAGTCTTTCTATGACAGGTTAAGACAGCCTTTGGTGACAACAGGGTAGTAGAACAATGGAACCAGCTGCCAGAAACCATTGTCAGTAACAGCACACTGAACATCTTTAAAAACAGCATAGACACTCATTATAAGAAAAGAGGGCTTGCTTTTCGGTATTCCAGGAAGGGCTGATCGACGGATTTGGTGGGCAGCTGATTCAGTATCCAGAGTGCAACCAAGATCCAGAGTGCATCCAGAGTGCCTTGTGGCTCATAGTTGCACTTATCTTTTATGTCTAACAGGACCCCTAAGAGCTGAAGAGAACTACTGAGAACCCATCTCAGAGCTGAAATTCCATGAAATGAGAGCTGGACAGGGCTATTGGGGACTATGCCGGGATACTAAATGCAGGAGAGGGCCCTGGGGGATGAAGAGGATCTCTAAGAGTCAGAGAGGGCTGGATTGGGATTCCCCTGGGGTTGAGAGCGGCCCGTAATGGATGTACAAGGTCCCCTGAGAGATTAAAAAACTACAGAAACATTTAACGTTGTGAAACTTCTGAAAGCCACCATTTCGAACGCAAAGAACCTTAAATGAATCCAAATTAAAATTAAACTGTTATAATTAGAACTCAAAATTACAGCATAAAAGAAAACGCAAAATATTCAGAAATTCCACTCTCTGCACCTCTCTCTAGACGCTAATGGTGTGAGAAGCAGAGTCGGTTCTATGGCTCACGATCCTTACCACACTTGTCACACTGACAGGCTTCCACTGCATGGCAGGTGCCGATGGTCGATTAAAAAGGTGTAACCGGTGCATGGTACTAAGCAATGCAAGGAACGGCATTTGAAAACAAATTACTCATTTTCCAGCGCCAACTACAATCGTGAATAATGTTCAACCAGTCCGTTTCTTCCTTGCACCATTCCCCTGGGTGCATGTCGCACCTGCAACAAAATTGTTTACAATGTTGAGCTTTTATTATCTTGGGTTCACAGGAGTGTTTGTTTTGTGTCGATCAGTCTAGTGGTTGCCGAGATCTGCTGCGTACATTCGAGCCGTCCGACGTACCGATATTTATTCAAAACCGACACAAAAGATGTGGTTTCCTGTCTGCAAGCCGACAAAACCGACACAAAAGATGTGGTTTCCTGTCTGCAAGCAATTGGAGCCGCTCGATTTGGCGTAAATCCGCTCTCTACTCACGCAATTGCCCCTCGCGTTCTGCGTACAGGTCCGATCGCTGTGAACCCATCATCAAAGGGTAGGTAACACTGTGTGTTGTCATGTGGTGTCGTGCCTGACCCAGCAGGTAGACAGCAGGTGAGCCCGAGCAAACGTCGAAACATGCGACTCACATTTTCTGTCATATCATTCTCAAGCCTATGCTAAGCCAATGGAGGCTTGAACAGATTTCCAGCGCGTGCCACGTGAAATGTACTGCCTGGGTTTGTTGTCAACCGACCCCAGAAATCGCCACCGTCGTACCCATCACGGATTGACGAGCACCCATCGTGGGATACGTGGAACCCACGTGTCTGACCTGCGTACACCACGTGCAGGCCCTGTCGGTCATTTCTTGTTGCAATTTTCGCACTATTATCGTATTTGGTTTTCCTCTAGCAGCCGCTTGAGCTTCTCACCGCCTGAGCCAATGGGCGACACTCGCACGTGTCACGTGGCTAACATGCAACCCATGTGTCTAAAACTTGGTCACGTGCGTGGCCGGCCGGCTAATTGTCATTGCAAGTTTGGCATTCTTGATGTATTTGGTTTGCCCCCCCCCTCCCCCTGCGCCAATTTCAATATTCACCTCAGTACAACGCCGAAAAGCAGTCGGTAATCGGTTCCAGACGTGTGCCAATTCTCACCTCCCTATCCGCCACAGCTTCGCCACATTCACCCCACGCCCCCCCCTCTCTCTCTCTCTCACACACACACACTCTCTCTCTCTCTCTCTCTCTCTCTCTCTCTCTCTCTCTCTCTCTCTCTCTCTCTCTCTCTCTCTCTCTCTCTCTCTCTCTCTCTCTCTCTCTCTCTCTCTCTCTCTCTCTCTCTCTCTCTCTTTCTCTCTCTGTGCCACAGCCACCTATTTCGCTTTGCGAAATTTTTGAAAGCCATCATTTCGACCTTGAAAAGCGTTAAGTAAGCTTGAAATTTAACTCACGCAAATTAAAAAGTAGATTGTGGCATTGTGTAAGTTTTTATATTAATGTATCAAGGGCACGCTTTCCATAAAAGTACCTGATATAATAGCTAAGTCCGTACTTTATATGTGACTGTTCAGAGAGATCTTAGAGTCTGGCATTTAGACGAAGATTGATAAAATAGATTAGATAAAAGTAGATTAGATTAAAAACTAGCCAATAAGAGCAACTTAAGGTGATAGGTTGGCAATCACTAATAGAGTAGAACTGAATAATGGACCATGTAAACACTGTTGTAGGAGCGCTGACGTCGACGGTCTGTCGGAAGTCACAGATGTGTGCGCTCAGTAGAGCGAAGGCTTGGATGTATACTATGGAATTCAGCAGGATCCTACGGCAGTGGCTGATCCAGGAATTATTATTGGGGGGGGGCACATTTCCTTTGGGGGGGGCGCCTTCGGTGCAAAACATTCGTTGAGCGTGGGAATTCCCTCGATACACTCATGTGGGATGCACCCGAGCATTCTTGAAGGGGTGCTTTTCCCGACTGGATGGGCGCCACCTTTCCATGACAGCACCTGTCCCAGTGCGCCCTGTATCTGCCCCTGTCCGGCGGTAGCTTGAAGTAAAAGCATAGCTAATTTTGGCCATAGCTGAATCACGAGCTCATCACAAAACATTTGACAGTGTACAGCTGAAAGGAGAGGATAAGTGCATTGAGTAACGGGGTCATTGGACTAGGAACACAATTTTGGCCTGAAGCGCAGCCGTGGACAACTAAACCGTTAACCTTAACGTCAATGGCGCAGCCAGAATTTTTCTAGGGGGGGGCTCGACCCCAAACATGTGATGAAACAGACAAATCTTCAGGTGCGGAAAGCGCGCCAAAAATATAGTGTCTTCCATAATGAAAATCTCACAATTTATCGCTTCATGTAGTGCATTCTTGGATGTTAAGGGAGAGGGGATGCCCTGGCAACCGGCCTCCCTTGGCTGTGCCTCTGGTTAACGTAAAGAAGTGGAACATGGCAAGATGAGAAGGCATCCAATGTTGTTATCTTAAGGCTCGGCAGAGCCACTTTCCCGGCATACTGTTGCCCGTGGCGGGCGCAGGATTTGGTCAAAGGGCATGTAAAAGTGTGTTACCACTTGGACGTTCGTGATGATATCATTAATTTTGTGTTGATCTGGGGAAGGGGCGCCCAGAAAATGTCGGCAGGATCGTTGCAAGTAGCATCGTACCATAACTGACGTGAGTCTTCGTGGGTTTCGTAGCATCGAGACAGCTTGCAGCGCATATTTTTATCAATCAGTTTTGCCTCTTCATCATCCCAGGGCCCCTGGGCTGATTAAAAAGAATGTGATAATGCATGGATAGGTGTCACCCCTTCAAAACAGCACAAAATATATGTAAACTACCTGAACCTACGATAATGAAACGAAGCCTAACCAGGCCTATCTTTAAAAACAAATAGTAGTTCCTACTCCGGCATCTATGCACTTACAACATGCACCGACACCCAGGGGCGTTTATTTCTCAAAATTATTGTGGGTGCAATAAATGCAGGCCGAAATTGGTTGGGGACAAGCAAACATTTTCGGGGGAGGGGGGTCAAAGTCCCCTCAAAGGTATACAAATCGACACCCATTGGCTAGGTTATGCTTTGTATCTTTTCACCACTCCAATTTTCACCTGGTGCCACCTGTCCACCGGCTGCAAGGGTGACACACACCTCAAGCCACCTGTCGACCGGCTGCAAGGGTGACACACACCTCAAGCCACCTGTCGACCGGCTGCAAGGGTGACACACGCCTGAGGCCGCCTGTCGACCGGCTGCAAGGGTGACACACGCCTGATGCCGCCTGTCGACCGGCTGCAAGGGTGACACACACCTGAGGCCACCTGTCGACCGGCTGCAAGGGTGACGCACGCCTGAGGCCGCCTGTCGACCGGCTGCAAGGGTGACACACACCTCAGGCCGCCTGTCGACCGGCTGCAAGGGTGACACACACCTGAGGCCGCCTGTCGACCGGCTGCAAGGGTGACGCACGCCTGAGGCCGCCTGTCGACCGGCTGCAAGGGTGACACACGCCTCGACCGGCTGCGGGTGACACCTCAAGCCACCTGTCGACCGGCTGCAAGGGTGACACACGCCTGAGGCCGCCTGTCGACCGGCTGCAAGGGTGACACACACCTGAGGCCGCCTGTCGACCGGCTGCAAGGGTGACGCACGCCTGAGGCCGCCTGTCGACCGGCTGCAAGGGTGACACACACCTCAAGCCACCTGTCGACCGGCTGCAAGGGTGACACACACCTGAGGCCGCCTGTCGACCGGCTGCAAGGGTGACAGCCGGTCGACCGGTGACACCTCAGGCCACCTGTCGACCGGCTGCAAGGGTGACACACGCCTGAGGCCGCCTGTCGACCGACTGCAAGGGTGACACACACCTCAAGCCACCTGTCGACCGGTTGCAAGGGTGACACACGCCTGAGGCCGCCTGTCGACCGGCTGCAAGGGTGACAGCCGGTCGACCGGTGACACCTCAGGCCACCTGTCGACCGGCTGCAAGGGTGACACACGCCTGAGGCCGCCTGTCGACCGACTGCAAGGGTGACACACACCTCAAGCCACCTGTCGACCGGCTGCAAGGGTGACACACGCCTGAGGCCGCCTGTCGACCGGCTGCAAGGGTGACAGCCGGTCGACCGGTGACACCTCAGGCCGCCTGTCGACCGGCTGCAGGGGTGACACACACCTGAGGCCGCCTGTCGACCGGCTGCAAGGGTGACACACACCTGAGGCCGCCTGTCGACCGACTGCAAGGGTGACACACACCTGAGGCCGCCTGTCGACCGGCTGCAAGGGTGACACACACCTGAGGCCGCCTGTCGACCGACTGCAAGGGTGACACACACCTGAGGCCGCCTGTCGACAGGCTGCAAGGGTGACACACACCTGAGGCCGCCTGTCGATCGGCTCCAAGGGTAACACACACCTGGGGCCGCCTGTCGACCGGCTGCAAGGGTGGCACACACCTGAGGTGTCACCCCAGCAGGGTGTTACCCATGTCACCCTGAGGTGCCTGTCGACCGGCTGTCCGGCGAGACACAGCCGCCCGTACCCGTCCTGGCAGAACGGCAGCGGCGGCATCCGTGCATTCACCAAACTCCTCCGGCGTGGGAGGCAGCTAGTCGACCCGCAGGTAAACAGGATAATGAGGTGAAAAACGGGGGCCGGCCGCAGTTCATTAGGACAGGAAATTGGATAACTTATTAGATAGATCGGTGAGAACGGGCGGAATCAGTGGTGGTGACGGTGGGAATGGCCGCAGATGAGTTGACGATATGGCAGTCATGAGAACGCCGCTCGGCTAAAACATGTCGCCACGCATCAGTGGTCACTACCGACTGTGTCTGCGCCTACGTCCGGCCACCTGCGTGTGTGCCTGATCAGCCCAGGGCGTGCCAACCCTGCAGCAGTCACAGGGAGCCTTCCGACTGTGTCTCCGCAAACCTCCGGCCACCTGCGTGTGTGCCTGATCAGCCCAGGGTGTGCCAACCCTACAGCCATCACAGGGAGCCTTCCGACTGTCTCCGCAAACCTCCGGCCACCTGCGTGTGTGCCTGATCAGCCCAGGGTGTGCCAACCCTGCAGCAGTCACAGGGAGCCTTCCGACTGTGTCTCCGCAAACCTCCGGCCACCTGCGTGTGTGCCTGATCAGCCCAGGGTGTGCCAACCCTACAGCCATCACAGGGAGCCTTCCGACTGTCTCCGCAAACCTCCGGCCACCTGCGTGTGTGCCTGATCAGCCCAGGGTGTGCCAACCCTGCAGCAGTCACAGGGAGCCTTCCGACTGTGTCTCCGCAAACCTCCGGCCACCTGCGTGTGTGCCTGATCAGCCCAGGGTGTGCCAACCCTACAGCCATCACAGGGAGCCTTCCGACTGTCTCCGCAAACCTCCGGCCACCTGCGTGTGTGCCTGATCAGCCCAGGGTGTGCCAACCCTGCAGCAGTCACAGGGAGCCTTCCGACTGTGTCTCCGCAAACCTCCGGCCACCTGCGTGTGTGCCTGATCAGCCCAGGGTGTGCCAACCCTACAGCCATCACAGGGAGCCTTCCTACTGTCTCCGCAAACCTCCGGCCACCTGCGTGTGTGCCTGATCAGCCCAGGGTGTGCCAACCCTACAGCCGTCACAGGGAGCCTTCCGACTGTCTCCGCAAACCTCCGGCCACCTGCGTGTGCCTGGCCAGCTTAGGGTGTGCCAACTAGAGTTGGCACTTTTGGCACGGTGGCGCGGCAGTATAAATCGCGAAATGGCACAATGTTTTTTTTGCTGTGCCATATCAGAATTTGCCGTGCCACTGTCATGTCAGTGGCGAATCCTCCATAACAAAATTACAGTGTGGATTTAACATGTCTTAATTATCAACTCAAGATTCGAAGATGGGAAGGGGAATAGGTTAAAGTAGATACATGGACAAGATGCTGCTGGATGCTTATTTAGTCATTATGTGAAGTGTTTTGGAGCTCCGCTTTGCATTTTTCTTCATCAATCAATATTTTCCCTCCTTAAGATGGCCCCTTTCCCTTTGCCGTGCCATGCTAGAATTTGCTGTGCCCGTGTCCTTTCCCGTGCCAGTTATTGGAGATAAAAAGCGTGACAACTCTAGTGCTAACCCTGCAGCCACCATAGGGCGTCTTTCGACTGTGTCTGCGCCAATGTCCGGCCACCTGTTCGTGGCTAGTGTGTTCAGGGTGCACCAACTGAAGCTGGCGAATTTTAAACGTTTGGGGACCGAAGCCCGGGAACGGTCGGTATGATTTAA